>APFE031234354.1:0-58195 GCA_000404065.3 Pinus taeda
AATGATGTGAGAACTTTATGCACCCACCTGGAAAAACGTAATAGGGAGATGGAAATCATGCAAAATCAACATGCTAAGGAAATTGAGGCCATGAAGATTAATCACGACATAAAAATTAGTTTTATGTGAAGCAAGTTGTCAGCTTAGAGGAAAATATGATGACCATGAAAGCTAATCATGATAGGGAAATTAATTCTATGCAAAACAAGTTATTAAGTATAGAAGAAGAAATGACTATCATGACATTCGATCATAATAATCAGTTGGCTACCATGCAAGCAAATCATAAGGAAGAGATAAACTCTATGCAGCATTGCTTGATGATCATAAAGGAAAAAGACGATAAAGTAATAAAAGATATGGAAGCTAATCAGATATGTCTTCAGAAAAAGCTATTGACCATGGAAGAAGATCATACCAGGGAAATCAGTGCTATGAAAGTTGAACACTCTAGCCAGATAAATCAGGAGCCTTCTCATTTGTCGCAACAAGCTCCATCTTACTATGAGGAGGTCATTGGTTCGATTGAAAGGTGGTTAATTGAAGGTGATCCAGATAAACTTAAAAACGATAAAGATCAGATGCAAGATGAAGAAAAATATGTCACGCATATCTTACATACTTCATCTAAGAGCTTTGAAACAGAAAGTTCCATATCATCAGTGATCCAGCCTGCCACAAAGAAAAAACGCAAGAGAAAGAAAATGAGAAGAAGATTTGATGCATCAGACGGCCGCGAGCAGCTTGATTTTCAGATAGGAAGAAGTCCTACCATATGTAAAATTGGACATGGCACATCCGACAAGCAGCCGACAGATTTGCCTGAAAGCATGCAAATGCTCAGTATACACTATATTGAACACATCTGATGCCATGGGGCATCCTTTGTATTGTATTTCTAACCCTTCTCCTTGTCATTTTCAGCATTTCGTTTCTGTTTTGGATTTAGACTTACTTTTCATGATTTAGATAGTTAATAAATGAAGAGCTTCTATCTCTCATGTGCTTAAATGTTATATGATGATTTTTGAATGGACGCTACTTATGTTTTGATTGGTATTGCATGGGTGCAGATTCTGGATTCTCACATTCCTACAGTGCAGCAACGTGTCCCCAAGTAGAGCCAGATGTTGACCGCTGTGTGTCAACTACCCATAAGCAAGTACACCCCATTTTTTTCGCAAAAAGGGACAGCGCTTGATCGAGATGTTCGTGCCATTCAGCAGCCATCGTCATTCTCCTGATCTTGTCAAAGTTGTAAACCCAGTCTGCATTTTGATGTAAATAATCTTAGCAGAGCTGAGTCATGTATGTGAATTGCCTAGGTGGACCTAATTTTCTAGTGGTAATCTTCATTCTGGAAGGTTTTTCGTCTCACCGATCCATGATTGGCAGAGTTTTCCTTCAACCTGACCCCAAAGCCGGAATGAATTTTATCATTAGAGTCTTAGGAGAATCCTAGTGTGTCAATCTGCTAGATTATGTTTGGTCGCAGAACTGGGTGGTCTATGAGGGTCTGTCAAAGGGCTTTTCCCCCTTGAAGATGTAAAATTTGTAAAAGTCATGATGCAAAGAGTCTTGAGGGTTGAAAATGTTGATCCCCTCATGCGTCTTAAGTCCTAGGTCCTAGGGAAATTTCTCCAAAGGCTATGTTTGATGATCCATAAAAAATAAAAAATAATAAAATACTAAAAAATAATAATAAAAATAATATATTTTGAATTTTTAATTTCGACGGATGAGATTAAGAGATGTCTTGATCCTCATCGACGGTTGAGATCGTTTTTGTCATGGATCACTCAAACTAGCCGTTGGGATTTTTTCCTTTAAATAGGGGCTAGGGGTCAATTTGAGATCATAAGAATGGATTCTGAGTTTTGGCTGAAGAAGCTCTCCTGTAAATATTTTTTGTGTGCTAATAAAGAAGACTTTTGGGTCAAAAGCTTGCTGGTGTTACTCTCTTAAAGTGTTGTGTGAGCAAATTTTATTTCTGCATATTTTAATTTTCAGCTGTTAATGACAGCTTAATGAAGAGTATTGTTGAGCATAGGTATCTTGTTCACATGCAGGTTTGAATAGTATAGGGTTTCTGATGTAATGGCAGGTATCTCCATTGTGTTTGAGATTCTAGTACTGCTTTTTCTCTCTTATTTGACGGTTGAAGTGAGCTGTGCAGGAAACCCTTGAAGATCAGTGGGCGTTAGGGGAAGTTCTAGGCTGAACCAGCCAACTCCCACAAGCATTTGTTGCAGGGCCTAGCTAGTTTTGACCCTGGGTTAATCATTTAATTTGTATTATTTACCTGAGAGATTTCTGAAGCATTTTATTAGCAAATCTGAATTTTTTTCTGAAAATTATTTCATATAACTGACAAATATGGCTGTTGCAGAGCCATAATTTTGAATTTTTTTTATAGTTTTGCAGGGTTTCATTTTGAAATTTTTGTATATATTCTCCGGGTTTTGTCTGCCATTTGCAGGTTGCAGGTATGCTACCTTCGTTTTCAATTTTCACTATTGCCCAGGGTTTTACTGCTGCAAGAAGGGCCACAGTTCTTCCCTGCGTGCCGTTCCAACATCTACCCTCGCAGATCTGGCCAGTATTTACCTACAGATCTCTTCAAATCCACGCGAAATTCTGTTCCTCACATGCAGTTTGCTTTAGTCCATCGATCCATATCTTTCTGCGTCCCCATTTCCGCTTCCACCCAACTTACAAACAAGAGCTACAACCTCAGCTCCTCTATTCTCTGCGTGATTTTCTCCACCTTTCTTCGCTGTCATCCCTGCAAAAAAACTCTGCATTATCAACTGCCAAAAATTCTTTACACGCTGCCTTTCTCTGCCCGTCCAGCATGTCGACTTCCGACCTGCAATTTCAAAATTTCATCGTTGTTGTCTGACTCTGCTATCACCGTCGTCCAGAGGCACTCTACACAGAACCGGTGGCCCTCACGTCGTTTCCACCTATACGCAAACCTGCAAACACAAAGAGATTTCGAGTTATTTAAAAAAAAAAAAAAAACGTCGTGGGTATCAGGTGCATAACCCTCTCCGCCTGCTAGCATCAAGCTTTCATACCTGTCACCACTGATCACCTGCAAAAATAAACAAAAAACGTAAGTATACGCAGCAGAGTCGGGGTAAATCGATTCGTTTTTTTTTATACTCGTGGGTTTGGAGTTAATAGGTAGCGTAGCTTTAGTTTTAAATGAAAATCGATTTTTATTTATGGTGCCAAACCCTCCTACGTCCATTTCACACATTATTGTCTCCGAAATTATTAACGTATCACCTCTGCCGTCGTCTAACTCCAAAACCTGCACAATACATAGCCACATTTGTTCTGTTTTGTTGAGTTAGCATATGCGTGAGTTTTGGTTTGTTGTATACGTAGGTTTAATTTTAAAGCCAAGGTCGTTTTAATTTTGATATGATTCGTGGGTTTTTGGTTTGGCATGGCGTAGGGTTAAAAAATCGTTTGCCCCCCTTTTTTATTCTTTTAGGTTATGTTTCTTTTATTTTATTTTCTTTTAGTTTTAGTTTCATATGAATATACGCGTAGGGTTTTTGGGTGTAAAAAAAAAAAAATAGATTTCAAATTTAGATTTAGCTTTGATAGATTTAGATTTTTTTTATTTTTTTGTAAATAAAAAATAATAATAATAATAATAAAATAAAAAGGCTAAAAATATAAAAATAAATATATAAAAAATTAAAAATCACTATAAAAAAATTTCTTTTCATAGCTTTAGATTTTTTATCTAGTTTAAAGATTTGGTTTTTATTTTGGTCTGAAAAAGCCATAAAAAAATTTCATCGTGGAAATATTTTGTCAGTGGAAATTTTAGCCTGGGAATTTTATCGCGTTCTATTTTTCTTCCGGAGGCTAAAATTTTGGGATAAATGTTTATCTGGCATGCTTGAATATAATATCTGGTTAATGTGCATGGTTATATCTTTCAAAGTTTATTTTTTAGATTGCCAGATCATCGTTAAAAATATCGTGAGTTTACTGGATATCTTGCATTGTTATGATTGTTGTGAACTGTTTACATCTCTGCAACATACAGTAAATAATCCCTTAAACGTCAATCCCATAAGGCACTGGTCTATTAAATCAAACTAATCAATTTAGTGTTGGTTTCATTTCGTGTCTCCCAGCCCAACTGGTTCACAGTTGGTCATCCTTTTCCTATAGGGTCTACCCCCCTTAGCCGCGGGAGACAGGCTTAAACGGAGAGATCGGGGATCAGAGGGACAGCCCCCGGTCTGAGCGTTGTCATGACAATCTGTGCGACAACAGGGCTGAAGGCCTATCATGAGAGGAAGAAGCGAGAGGCTTCTAGAAGAAGGAACACTACTAAGGATAGTGTGCTTCATTCTACAGGGTATGTTGCAACAGTGGACACTAGAGATTGGGCTAGCGTTGCTGACAAGTTACTTATGAGAAGTGGAAGTACCTTCCATGCTAAGAGGGAGAGTTAAAATGTGTAGCTTAGGAGGTACTCCCACAACCTCTGGGGTACTAGGTTTTTGAGGAGTTGACCCACAGAAATGTGTTTTGTGGGCAATGTACCCAAGAGGTGGGATTTACAACCAAACGGGTGGGATAAAGACCCAAAAGTAATAGTTTTTTAATCTAATTATTGACGAGGAGGTCTCTAAATGATGTTGGAGCCCCTAAGACAATGATTAGAGAAGATATAAATAGGAGAGTCCTAATTGAAGGTCAAATCATCCAAGTGAGCATCAAATCTCAAGTGTTATCTGCCCAAGAAGAGTGTGAGTTACCTCAATGAGCCGCAGGCCTTAAGGAAGGACGGAATTGGAGCTCTTATCGTTTATCTTGTGTTTGGTTGATGGTCAATTTTGCCCAGAAGTAAGACGAGTTTTCTATGTATTTCGTCCCTTAATGGAGGTTTGTATTGGCAAAATGGAGGTCATTGTTTTGTGTTAGCTTGTGCCTTAGTTAGGGCACTTCCTATGATACGCAACCTCAAGAAAGTTTATCATAAAGTTTTGTTCAAGTGCGCTTAGTTTCTGTGCATGGAAGAGAAGGTCGAGACCCTAAAGGAGGAAGTTTTGTCTATATGTTAAGGGTCGTAGATCCTCAATGAATGCGCACTAGTTCTATAATAAGGTCTAATCCAAGAGAGGCCAAGATACCCTCAGTTTGTGGATATAAGAGTGCGAAGAAGGTATAGAGAGAAGGGTGGTTGCTATAGTGAAGGAAGAAGGGAAGAGGAGGGTTGAGCATTGGAGATCTGATGCTCAGTTAGTGCGTGGAAGGTTTGTCTACTATCATGTGTTTGGACAAAGGTTTGAAGGTCTAATGAATAGCCAATTGTAGAGGACAAATTGTTGTGGTGAAGACCTAGTTTGGAAGCCTATGTACAGTGCCATTTGAGCATCCAAACCACTGTTAGAAGGCAAATCATTGTGATCCCTGTTACCACAAAATCTAGCAGACCTTGGAGACAGAAACCCTACAAGACAAGAGCTAGACAAAGTGCTAACAATGGGGTAGAAGCCCAATGTCACCTCAGCCAAAACCCCCTGCTCTTTACGAATTTTCACCGATGGGAAGAGTCCCAATAGGAGGAGATCGGTTAAAATGGATATGTTAGGTATAAGGCACAAAGTGATCAAGCTAGAGCTCATTCAAGAGAGAGAATCAATAATGGCTCAAGGCTTCAAGGAAGCAAAACGCTCTCTAAGAAAAGCCCTAGAAATCAAGGATTAAGACCTAGGGTTTTTGAGGTTTTCCTATGGTGATAGGTATTCACAAGGTCAAGAACAAAGAGAAAGGGTTTCTTGCAAATATAATCAGTTATTCCAAGGATCATGAAACCTTCAAGAAAGTCATGAAGTTAAGGGAGAAAAAACTAGGGTTTCCCTCTTAGGGCAAGACCTAGGGCAAGAGATTTTAAGGATGAAATTTGAGTGGATGCCCACCAAAATGATAGGTCATGTCGCCAAGACCTACCTCTTGATGTTTGTGCTCTCAAACCACCAAAAACCCTCCTCCTTAAAATTTCACTCCAACCCTTAGTTTTTCTCTCAAGCCTTAAAAGGACAAAATTTAAGGACCAATTTTATGGAGAAAATTTTGAGATGATCACCAAAGACTTGGACTAGTGCCATGTCCTTTAGGCATATGGAGTCAAGCATGTGACAAATAAGCCAAATTGTTGCTAAGGAGGCAGAAATTAGATGCCTTAGGTATCAAAATCCCAGAATTTACCAACTCAATGATAAATGGAGTTTGATGGAGAGTTATAAGAATTCCTCCACTAGGAACATTCATTACATGTTATACAATGAGTAACATATGCAATTCTCAACTAGATAGCCTGTAAAATTTATTTTCAACAAATTAGAGCTCAATCAAGCATAATCTAGAAGCAACAATTCCATACATTAGACAAATTCAAAATGATAATTTTCAATAATAGGCACTTACAAGATAACATGTAGTATATCCATCCATTCATCAAAGAAATAACTCCAAAGACAATTCAAAATAGCTTCCGAACATCAAAATGCATTCCAAGAATCTCCAATAGCCAAGAAGGAACAAGAGTGATTCTCTTATAAGGTCTGAATTCTCCATGTGATGATGATGAGTGACTTAAATGACCTCTCCCTTATTTATACATGTCCAATGAGTGATTTAAATGACCTCTCTCTTATTTATACATGTCCAATGAGTGAGTTAAAGGACCTCTCTCTTATTTATACATGTCCAATGATCTCTAATTTTAGCCTTGTTGGCTACTGATATACACTTGAAGACTCCATGTCCAAAGATATTTCAGAGCATTCCTCCACTTACAGAATTTGAGATTTCATCAGCACTTCTTAAGTCTCTGATCTCTCTTTTTCTCCATTGTACTCAGATTCTGCAACCCCATGGGGATATTGTAAATGTGATGCTAGCATGATGAAATAAAGCCATGTAACAAGCCTAGGTAGCTTAGGACTTTGTTATCAAGTGAGTTCACTCTAGGGAGTTTTTTTCACTTCATTAATTATTTGTGCTTTTCAACACTTAATAGTTAACTGAGTTTTTTCTCCCAGATATACCCTGGAGCTGTAGTGCGACTTGATGGTAAGGCCTTAAGTGAGTCCTGGTGTATAGAGTCAATGTATATTACCATGTTAGATCACTTGTAAAATTTCGCGGAAACTGATTAAGTCTAGGTGTCATTTTTAAATTATTAAAAATTTCCCGCTAAAAGGGATTTTTAATAATTTCTTTATAAAAATTGTAATAAGTGATGTCCAGAAACGTTTTAGGTGGTAGAGTAGTCATCTTCAACTATCTACTAAGAAACACTTTGAGGCGTAAAAAATCACTTCAAACCTCTGAATCCCATTGTTTCCTAAGTCTAGGGGATAATGTGGCATTAAATAGCCCAGAAAAATAATAAATGGAGAAAAATAAATATACCCACATGCCAATTGAGGTGGAAATGACATTGAAAAGCACTCAAGTCATCAAGTCAAGTTAAAGTAAGAAGTGGAAGGTGATTTGGCACCACATGGCACAAGAATTTAAGCACATGGTGAAATCAATAGTGTGCACTAGATTTGGAGCACACATTGCATATTTCATAGCTCAAATAATCCAAGGAAAATCAGCGTGGAACTTTGGAGATTTGGGGAAGATTAATTGAGAAATTTTTGGAGATATTGGCAACTAGGTCCAAACTCCATATGGGTCATCTTATTTATGACAGCTGATATTTTTCTTGGATTCCTCTCTCGAGAGGTGTAGGATTGATCTAAAGATCATCTGATTCTGACATTGTACAAATGAAGTTATGAATTTATTTTGATTATCGTCAAAATGTCAAGGTCGGCCAGCAAACTTATGTAGGCTTAGAAGCCCAATAATCACATCTATTCATCCTCAACATTGCATACAAATAGAAGGTGACTTAGCCTCATTTGCACACACTCATCTTCACACTTCTCTCTCTCTCTCTCCTCATTGATTGGGTACAGATTTTTGGGCCTCTCTTTCTCTCCACACATCCGAAATTTCAGGAGGCAGAAATTTCGGTAAAGCGAAATTTCAAGAGGCCAAAATTTCAGGAGACCAAATTTCTAGACAGTTTAACTAAGCATTGACCAGCATGCGTTGACCTCCTTTGACTGCAGCTAGGGCTAACCGTAGGTGGGCTGTTTGACTAGACTTTGACAGGGCTGAATTTCACTATTTTGAGGGTTGTTTTATCTTGTTTGGAGGCCAGACTTGACTAAAGTTGATCGATTTGCTGAAGGTCAAATCTGCCCTATTGACCAGCGTTGACTTTTATGTTTGGGCTCTTATGTTGTTATAAATTATCAGATTTGTAAATTGTACTATCTCTCTCTACTGAACTATTGAATACTAAAAAAATATTTGATCAAGGGTTTCCCCACATTGGGGTGTGTCCTTGGCTGGTGCCACACCTTGTGTCCTCTTTGTCTTGTCTTGTCTTCTATTGTTTATGTTTATGTTCTAATTGCATTTGACTATCATGTTGATGTGATTGCTAATCTGAATATTGATACTGGGCTAATAAAGAAATTGAGGCTATGTTGCAGGAAACGTAGGGCAAGGGGGCGTTTCCGTACGGAAACGGGTACGAAACGTTGAAACGCATTTGGTACGGCCCTGAAACGCGTTTCAGGCCGTACTGCCACGTTTCACGAAACTGAAACGTGGCTAGTACGGACTGAAACGTGTTTCAGGGCCATACGACTCACGTTTCAGTTTTTTAATTGTGTTTTTAAATTTATTTTTTTTTAGTTTGTTTTCTAATTTATTTTTAGGTTATCCTAGTGACTTTTAGTTGCTTCTAGATGCCTGTCTAAAGTTATAAAAGTGAACTTTTGCCCTAGCGTTGATATGCAGTTCATGGTAATGTTAAATTCTTAAAGTAAAAGTGATATTTTCCTTTATTTTTCATTTTCATCCTTTTACTTAAATTTTTAACATTACCATGAAATGACTCAGGATGTTTGAGAGTGGTTTCGCCCTCATTGGATTTCATATGGAAAAAGTAGAATTTTAGATCTCACTTAAAATCCAGCAGACTTATCTATTTTTCAGGATTTCAGGATTGGGGGGATTGCAATGTTTCCATTGGATTTTATCATGTACTAGGGTATAGAACTTGTATTTAATCAAGAGAACCAAGCTCTCTATGCAGGGGAGACTCCCAATAATGAAGAGCTTGTAGGGTACTAGGGTATGAAACTTGTATTTAATCAAGAGCATTAAGGTCGTTCGACTATGTAGAAGGAGACTCCCAATCAAGCACGAGACAAGAAATTAGAAATTTCTCATGGTTGATTTTGGATATTTCTATTTTCATTATGTGATCATTCATGAGTAAATGTGATGTAAATTTAGAGACTTATAGTTTATGCATTGACAATTAACAATTTTACCATAACGTAATAAATTAGAATGTACCATATATGCTTTATGATTGCACATATTTCTTAAATGTCCTAAGATATATATATATATATATATATTCGCGTTTCCCTGTTTCCAAAATTTGGGGGGGTCATGTTTTGTACCCATGCCCGTTTCATAAACTCGTACCTGTTTCCCCGTTTCGTGCAACTTAGCTTCTAGCTCAATTAGATGATGAAAGGAGAGGCAATTAAAATTGCCACATTACATTTAGAAGGGGAAGCCCATGACCGGTGGTTCCATGGGCTAACCATGATGGGGCATGCCAAAGTGATAACCTATGAGGATTTCACTAGGAGGGTGTTGGAGCGTTTCAAGAGGAGAGACCCGAAGGAGCATTTTGGGGAGCTGACAAGGCTCAAACAGACTGGAAGTGCTGAGGTCTACATCTCAAAATTTCTGAGGTTGTCAGTGATGGTGCTTGATCTATCAGAGGCCAGGAGGGTCTTCATGTTTGTAGAGGGGCTACCAGAGCCATTGAAGGGATTGGTAAGGTCCAACAGACCCACTACCTAGCAGGACGCAATGGGGAGTGCTCAAGATCTACATGATGTTCTACCTAGGGCTAGAGCACCTTTACCACCTAGACAGGGTTTCTAGCAGAAGGGAAGAGATATTAGGGATCCACTACTAAGAGCCAACCAGGGGCGTGGACAGTTGGATGAGGAGACTCGGAGAGATCTCCGGAGGAGGAAGTTATGTTTCACTTGGCAGAAACCATGGGCACTAGGCCATAGATGTGCAATATGTTGATTTTGGGTAGCATCGGATGTGCTCTAGACATGAAAATTGGTGGAGAGGCTATGGCACATAAGATCTCCAAGACCTAGAAATCGTTTGGGGAAATTTCACCCGGATGGAGAGATATTAAAATAATTAATATTTTTAATGAGACCCTAAGTCTAAACTTAGGAAAATTAAAATATTAATGGGTATTAATATAATATGGGTGAGAAAGTTCTAAATGACGAGGATCAAGCCAAATCTAATCTTAGCCGTTGATTAGGGACTTAATCTTGGCTGTTGAATTGTCAATAGGAAAAATATAAGAGGAGGCTTGAGGGTCAGTTGGAGACACACCAAGTTGATTAAGAATTCGATTTTTTGGGGCAAGGTTTGCTGAGAAATCAAGTTAGTGATCTGTTGCAGCGAGGGGCAATTCGACAGAAGGCTGAGAATACATATCAGAGAGGTAGAGAAAGTGTTGGAGAGACAGCGCAGAGCCTAGGAAGGTTGACGCAGAGGCTGAGGAGGCCAGCATAGAAGACACATAGGGCCAAGAGGCTGATGCAGAGGCAACAGAGGCTAGCAGAGTTGACACTAGGTTGAAGAGGCAGCGTTGAGGAATTTTCGTGGGGCAGACTGGGAGCTGAGACGCAGAAGCAAAACTGTAGAGGGTCACACAGTTCTAGAGAGAAGCTTGGAGCAACTTTTGCTGTCCAATTAAGGAACTGCCGAAATCACTGTGAGATCAATTATCTAGTTGCTGATCAATCGGAATATCTGTCTCCGAGGAGAGGTACTTCTGCCAAGGAAAATCTATGAGGGGTGATCCATTTTTGGCACCCTAGTTGTATTCAAAAAACTGCATAATAATAAAACTCTCATATTTGCTGCACCGATTTTCTTGCATTGGGTTTTTCCGGGGACGATTGTCCAAAAATAACGGTGTACCTTGTGTGATTGTCTCAGTTATTTCAGTCGCTGATCTGTATATGTGTTGAGGCTGCATTTGTGTTTATTTCGTATTTATATTTATAAATAACTTGCTTATGGAAAGAACAAGTAGGAGACAATAAACCCGATAATGCAGTAGGGATTTCTGATGTATTAGATTTAGAAATTTCAACATGGTATTAGAGCATTGCAAATCACAAGAGGACTAAAGGCACCAACAAAAATCTGAAATTTGTAGCAGTATCAGTTGTCCCGATAGACAACGCTGTTCCAAAGGAGAAGCAGTAAGAGAGGAAGTGATGCAGAGCCTATGTCATCATTTCGAGCCAGGAGGAGGGTCAACGTAGAGGCAAAAAGGGGAAGATCAGACCTACGTAGTGCCTGGTCATCTTTCTCAACTACGAAGGATCGACGCTGTGGCCAGGAGGTGCAGATTCAGCTGTTGTCGGGATTGCGCAGAGCCTGAAAGGTTCAGTTTCTTCGGTTGCTAGAGCTTGGGGAGCTGTGGGCAGATTGTGATTTGAGGAGCTGGTGGGACATTGTTTCTGTCGAAGCAGAACATTGTCTAAGGAGGCGGGAAGAAGGTAGAGGGTGTCACTACCTCGACGAATTGCTAGCCAAGGAATCCAGATCCGAGTTGTAGTTGTAAGGAGGATTGGAGAGGAGCGGTTTGACAGTCGGCCAAAAGATTTCCAGAAGGGAAATCAGGACTTAGAGGGATATTTCTAGGAGGGGAGTTGAAACTCAGAGGGAGTCCAAAAGAGGAGCTAAAATGGCAGTGAGCGAACTAAGGGATCAGGACAGGTTGGACGGGGCTTCCAACTTTGTCATCTGGAAGACCAGGATCTTGGCAGTTCTAGATCAACATCGCATCAAGGAATTTGCCTTGAAAACTGTGGCCATCCTAGTTGACCCAACTAAGAATGAGAAGTATGAGGATGCAATGGCAAGGGTGAAGTGCATGATCCTAGACGGGTTCAAAGATCAGGTCATACCACATATCGCTGAGAAGAACACAACAAAGGAGATGTGGGACACCTTGACCACCTTATACCAGGGCTCTTCCATGCAGCGGAAGATGCTATTGGAGAATCAGCTATGGTCATATCAGATGTAGAAGGGAGAGCAGATAGATCCATTCCTTCTTAGGTTGCAGGAGATTTGTAACCAGCTTACTTCCGTGGGGTCTACACCGGATCCAGAATTTATGGTCGGACTGCCCTGAATGCAGTCTCTGAGGAGTGGTAGACATTTGTCCAAAGTATTTTGGGCAAGGTTACTCTTCCCTGTTGGGAGGAGATGTGGGCAGCTCTTTGCTAGGAGGAGATCAGGAGGAGGACTAAGGTAGGGAGTAGTGGCAAGGGAGGTCGAATCAAGAAAGAGGAGGAGGATGCGGCTCTAGCATCTGCGGGACAAAAAGGGAAGAGGAAGAAGAAGGACATCTCCAAGGTTAAGTGCTTCCATTGTGGGGAGATGGGACATTATGCATCCCAGTGTTCCAGGAAGAAAAACAAGGGAGAGGTTTCCGATTCAAAGGCAGCTCCATCTAAGGTGGAGAAAGAGGTCGAGACTGATGACAATTGTGCCATGAGTGCTCATGCACCTTTAGAGAAGAGGTGGGGTGATATCGAGTTGTATTTAGGTGGACTACATACTAGGGGAAGGATCCTTGAGGTACCCAAACTCTTGGATCACATCCAGCTATGGGAGCCCTTAATGACAGTAGCATGATGACATATGTCGGGTGGAGCAAAGTGTGGC
This sequence comes from Pinus taeda, assembly GCA_000404065.3. Classification (NCBI taxonomy): domain Eukaryota; kingdom Viridiplantae; phylum Streptophyta; class Pinopsida; order Pinales; family Pinaceae; genus Pinus; species Pinus taeda. Next base: position 12,916 of record APFE031234354.1, read on the forward strand.
GGAGCAACAAGGCAAAGCTAGAGTGCAGAAGTCTGTAGCAGTGCAGCAGAGGTTGCATCAGTGTGAGAGGCTCAGAGGTGTTTGCATCATCGCAGTGGCAACAGAGGGATCACGGGTTAGCAGCAGAGGCAACTTCAGCATCACGAGGCTTCCAGACTAACTGGGATGTTAGTGTTTGGGAGAAGTCAGTATCCTACTTCTCGGTAACTGAGTTGCAGTGCAACAGTTAGCAGTGGCAGTGCTAGGGGTAGCTTAGGCAACATATTGAGAGGGAATTGCAGTATAGATGTAACAGTGGCAGTGTCATGCGCAGCAGTACATGAAGCAACAGTGCAGGGGATGTGAGGCAGCAGGCCAAGCCTCAGCACATGTACCGATGCGGAAGATCAGTGCGATGTTTCTATGGTGAAGCATTACTAGAGCACATTCCTTGCGAAGAGAGAGTGTTGATTTTTGGTAGCATCAGATGTGCTCTAGCCATGGAAATTGGTGGAGAGGCTAAGGCACATAAGATCTCCAAGACCCAGAAATCGTTTGGGAAAATTCCACTCGGATGGAGATTAATATTTTTAATGAAACCTAAGTCTAAACTTAGGAAAATTAAAATATTAATGGGTATTAATATAATATGGGTGAGAAAACTCTAAATGATGAGGATCAAGCCAAATCTAATCTTAGCCGTTGATTAGGGACTTAATCTCGGCCGTTGAATCGTCAACAGGAAAAGTATAAGAGGAGGCTTAAGGGTCAGTTGTAGACACACCAAGTTGATCAAGAATTCGATTTTCTGGGGCAGGGTTTGCTGAGAAATCGAGTTAGTGATCTATTGCAGCGAGGGGCAGTTCGACAGAAGGCTGAGAATACATATCAGAGAGGCAGAGAAACTGCCGGAGAGATAGCGCAAAGCTTAGGAAGGCTGATGCAGAGGCCCAAGAGGCTGACGCAGAAGGCCAAGAGGCTGACGCAGAGGTTGCGCAAAGCTGACGCTGGGCTGAAGAGGCAGCGCTGAGGAATTTTAGTGGGGCAGATTGGGAGTTAAGAGGCAAATGTAGAGCCGTAGAGGGTGACGTAGTTCCAGAGAGAAGCTTGGAGCAGCTTTTGCTGTCCCGCTAAGGAACCGTTGAAGTTGCTGTGGGATCAATCATTCGGTCGCTGATCAGCCGGAATATCTATTTTCAAGGAGAGGTACTTCTACCAAGGAAAATCTCTAAGGGGTGAGCCATTTCTGGCATCCTAGTTGTATTCAAAAAACTGCATAATAATAAAACCCTCATATTTGCTGCATCAGTTTTCCCGCATTGGGTGTTTCCGGGGACTATTTATGGAAAGAACAAGTAGGAGATAATAAACCAAATAATGCAGTAAGGATTTCTGATTTGTCAGGTTTAGGAATTTCAACGCAGTAGGCAAGGATCATTACATTAAGGTCTTTTTTGACAATGACCTGGAGGATGATGTAGAGCTGGAAGTGGGTGGAGATGACAGTGTAGCACGTGTGTAGAGCGGACCACCACCACCATCACTACCAGGGGAAGCTCCCTTTGCACCAGCAGAAGGGGTCCTTGCATCTCTACAAGGGGTACCCAAGTTTTTGACCTTGAGGATCAGGGGTACCGTGCAGGGGCAACATGTTTCAGTTTTGGTGGACAGTGGGCCTACCCACAATTTCATTAATGCATAAATGGTTCAGAGGAGGGGCATCACAACCGAGGAGTTTGAAGGATTTTCGGTTCTTGTGTTGGGAGATAGAACCATGTAGTGTACACGCTATGTTCCTGCCTTGACAGTCACCATGGGGAATTATTTAGTGACATACCACTTTTTTGTGGTGGATGAGTTGGACACCAATGTGGTGATGGGTGTCAAATGGCTCTATTCGCTTGGTCGAGTCACTACTGATTGACGAAAGCTAGAAATGGAATTCACAGGGTCGGATGGCAAATTGGTTTTGTTGCAGGGTATGCACTCTTACCCTCCACACACTGTTTTGGTCCACATGATGGAGGATGATTTGAGGCATGGTGACATTGAGTAGGCCATGGAGTTGAGGATTTCTGAGGTTAGGGGTCAGCCCAAGCCACCACACCCAGACATACAAGCTATTTTGGACAGGTTCCCGGTGATGTTTGGAGACATACTATGTGGTAACCATTTGATTGGGGTTTTGAGCATACTATTGAGTTGGAGCCGAGAGTATAGGCCATGATCACTATCCCTTACAAACATCCAAAGGCATACATGGATGAGATTGAGAGGGCCATTCATGAGTTGTTGGCACTTGGGCACATCAGGCCTAGTTCCAACCCTTTTGCTTCATCAATTGTCCATGCATAGATGAGTTGATGGATGAGGTGAGGGGAGCTAAGTTCTTCTCCAAAATTGACTTGTGTTCGAGGCACCACTAGATCAGGGTGAGGGACCAGGATGTCCCTAAGACAACTTTCAGGTGCCACTATGGGCACTTTGAGTTCTTGGTTATGCCCTTCGGGCTAACCAACCCACCAACCACCTCCCAATCCTGCATAAACCATGTGTTTCATGGGCAGTTGCGGAAGTTCGTGTTGGTGTTCTTCGATGATATCTTAATCTACAGTCGGACTTGGGAGGAACACTTGCAACTTCTAGAGATAGTGTTGTGTATTTTGGAGAAGCAACAATTTTACGCTAAACTGTCCAAGTGTGAGTTCGGTTTGACAAAGATGCTCTATCTAGGGCACATTATTGGGGAGGACGGTGTAAGAGTCCATGAGGTGAAGGTCAAGGCCATCAGGGATTGGCCAGAGCCCCAGAATGTGACGAAGTTGAGGGGTTTTATGGGCATCTGTACTTACTACCAGAAGTTCTTGAAGGGCTTCTTGCAGTTAGTAACGCCCCTCACTGATTTGACGAAGAAGGGGGTGTTTGAGTGGACAGATGGGACGCATGAGGCTTTTGAGCGCCTCAAGCAGGTCATGAGCAGATACTCGGTGTAGGCACTCCCTGATTTCACACAACCCTTTGTGCTTGAGTGTGATGCATCCGGGGAGGGTGTAGGAGTAGTTTTGACGCAGCAGGGATACTCGCTAGCTTTTGAGAGCCGGAAGCTACTGCTCCACGAGAGATTGTACTCCATTTATGACAAGGAGATGCTAGCCATCATGCATGTGCTAGCCAAGTTCAGGCAATACTTGGTGGGAAATAGGTTTTGGGTCAAAACAGATCACAACAGTCTCAAATTCTTCTTGGAACAGAAGCAGTGGCAGGAGAGCCGACAAAAGTGGGTGAGCAGGCTCCAGGCATACGACTTTGACATTGAGTATGTCAAAGGGAAGCACAACGTGGTCGCTGATGCGTTGTCTAGGAGGCCAACTACCCTTTCATTAATGAACATTGCACCTGATTGGAGGGCATAGTTACTGGTGGAGTATTCCAAGGATTGTTTTGCATGTGAGGTCCTTGACAGTGCAGTGGTCGATGATCGGTACAGGGTGATGAATGAGGTGATTTACTTCCGAGACTGGATTTATTTAGTGCCTAGCTCCATGTTGAGGGAGAAGATCATGCAGGCAACCCATGACTCACCATTATTAGGGCATTAGGGGTTTACCAAGACATACAGGGCCATCCGGGAGTGCTTTGCATGGAAGGGCCTTAAGGATGATGTTCTGAAGCATGTCCGAGAGTGTGACACATGCCAGAGGAACAAGGGTGAGCAGACACACTCTGTTGGGTTACTGCAACATCTTCCTATTCCTGAGGGGAAATGGGAGAGTGTGTCGATGGATTTTATTACTGGGTTGCACACAATGTAGGGCAAGCACTGCATCTATGTGGTGGTAGACCGATCGACGAAGTTTGCACACTTTTTCGCCATCTTAACCCGGTCCTCGGCCTCGTGGGTGGTCGAATTGGTTTTCAAGGAGGTATTTCGACTTCATGGTCTTCCAAAGACCATTGTTAATGATCGGGACAATAGGTTCATGGGAGGATTTTGGCAGGAGCTGTTTAGACTAGTGGGCCCAAAGCTCACTCCGAGTACCAATTATCACCCCCAGACTGATGGGCACAAAGCTCACTTCGAGTACCAGTTATCACCCCCGGACTGAGAGGCAGACAAAGATAGTCAACAAATGGCTGGAGGGTTACCTACCTAACTACGTGATAGGCCAATAGTGTGCATGGATACGGTGCTTGCACTTGGGCGAGTATTTCTACAACACCATGTACCACATGTCCATAGGTATGTCCCCATTCATAGCCTTGTATGGTTATGATCTTTTGTTGATGCGATGTTTTTGTTGACAACAAGGCCCCTAGGGCCAAGGATTGGATATAAGAGAGCCAAGATATATTGCAAGCTTTCAAAGATAACCTGTAGACTGTGCAGAACCAGCAGAAGCTTTATGTAGACAGGGGTTGAGTAGAGAGGCTATTTGAGGTTGAGGACTTAGTCTTCTTGAGGCTCCAACTGTATAGACAATCAACACACAAACAGAAGGGGGACGAGAAGCTCAAGCCTCGCTTCTATGGGCTGTATTGAGTCACTAGGGGTAAGGTAGCATATGAGCTGGAGCTACCCACAGGGAGCCGAGTACACAACATTTTTCATGTATCTTGCCTGAAAAAGGCACTGGGGCAGTAGGTGACCGCAACTACAGAGCTACCACCCATGGATGATGAGGGGCACTTAGTTCTGGAGCCAAAGGCTATTTTGGACACTCGTGAGAGGCACTTGCGGAACAAGGTGATCAAGGAATTTTTGATCAGATGGAGGAACCTACTTGATGAGGATGCCACATGGGAGGGAGTAGCTACTTCAACATCCTTCATTACAGTTGCTTGAGGACAAGCGACGTTTTGGCGGGGAGGACTGTGATATTCCCACTTAGCAATATTGCTAAAGGGAAATATCAATTTTTGCCCAATTTTGTATTATTTCGTACTTGCACTTAGGAAAGGTGGGTTTGAGGTCCCACATGAATTTTTGAGTTAAAGGGAGGCCCAAACATTAGAAGAAGGGGGAGAAAATGGAACTGCTAGGGATTAGTGGGGGCCACTTATAGAGAAATACGATCCACAAGGAAGTACACACTCATTGGAGGGAGATTGGTGGGGGAAAGTCGATGGTTGGGCCCACATGGGCATTTGGGAGGCTCTTTGACAAAAGAGGAGGAGACCGTCATTTTTGGGCATTCTTGATCATTTGAGTTTTCTCTTAGCTTCGGTGGACTTTGAGTGCCTGCCCAAGGAGGGAGTCTCATCCTTTTCAGATTGATCCGAGAGCATCGTGGTGTGAGTGTGCGGTAAGTTCCAACAACAACAACGCATGCACTGTGCAGTCCTTGTTAGTGTCACACGTGGGGGTTGAGGAGAGAAGGGAATTTTGGGCTGAAACTTGTGGGAGGAGTCCAGGAAGGAGATTTGTTGGTGATTGCAGTCATTTTGGGGGCATTCAACAACAAGACTTACAGGTGGGTTGAATTACCCAATGACAGAGCCATTGAGGGAAATTGGGCCGAAATTCCATGGCCAACATTTGGCTAATTCCTTCGTGGGTATTTGGTGGAGAGCCTGGGGTTAATTGCTCGAAATTTTCTGAGCACCGAAGGAGGCCCTAACAACGATTCTTCATAGCCAACAACTCATTTTCTGGGCAGTTTAGCGCAAAGCCAAAGGGAGATCAGCTAGCACACTTGGGGGAATTCATCTTCATCACTTGGGCTTTGCTAGCTTAAGGCAAGCCCAAGTGCATACTTTCCAAGCACCCATTGTAAGCTCATGTTTTATCAATAAAATGGCTTAACAACGTAGTTTTTGGCTCTATCTCGTGGTCTGATTGGTGGGCGAATTTTATGTGTGTTTTTCTCTAGGCATGATTTGTTTATTACTGTAAATTTTTCTTAGGGATATTACAGTCGACCTAGAAAATTTATGTAGATTTAATTTTTGGAAAGTCAAGTCGACCTTCCCAGCAAAGTGATGTGTCTTTTGGGGTGTCACATCCATTTTGACAAGTATAAATAGAGGTGCGATGACTCATTTTCATTACCAATGAAGAGCAAGTCTTTTTATCATTCTTATCTATCTTGGACAACTGCACATGTGAGAAGAAGGGCGTGTTTTTTGGCCAACAAGTTTGATTTTTGTTTTTCGATCGAGTTGAACGGAGTTGACTGAGTTTGACTAGGCTATAGTTGACCTTAGGGTAGTAGACTGTTGATCATAGGGCCGCAGTTGATCAAGACTTTGATTGTAGTTGACCGAGACTTTGACTACAATTTGATTGCAGAGTTTGACAAATTTGACCATAGATTTTAGACGTGATTTTTGACAGAGTTGACCAGGGTTGTCTAGTATGAATTTGACCAGGTTTGACTGGTAATTGACTTGGATTCTTGACATAGATTTCTAGACAAATTGGTGATTTGTAAACCTTGCTAAAGAATAATTTGTCTTAAGAAAAGTTGTTGGGTTTTCTCCCAAGGTTGGGTTTCCCGGGATAAAATTTGTTGTCTTTATGGGATAAAATTTGTTGTCTTTATGGTGCATTGCTGTCTTTTGATGCTCTTTACTATTTCCTTTGCATTTACTGTTGAGATTTTCAAAGTGTAATTATTCAAAGGTAGTAGTGGCATAAAATATTGGTTGAAAATCATTAGGAAGTAATTATCTGGCAGAAGATCGTATTCTATTGTACATCTTATAGAATTTCAACATGGAATCAAAGCTTTGTTGAAAGATTAGCCATTGAAGTCAGGCTCAGAGGCCAGTATTCAACAACTTGATTGGTTGGAAGGTGCCATCAATTTTAGATCTTGGAAAACTAGGATACTTCTTGTCTTGGAAGAAAATGAGCTTCAAGACCATGTGAAGGAAATTATTCCAGAGTCAGAGGGAGATAAGGAGAAAGTCTGTCTTTGCTGTTTCAGGCATTATTACCAATAGTAGTGATGTTTGGTTGGTGGACAGTGGTGCTTCTAGGCATATGACAAGTTTCTGATATTCTTTTGCAGATTTGTCAGAGAGGGATTTAGCATTGCAGGTGGAACTTGGAGATAATGCCAAGTATGCAGTGAAAGGAGTTGGGTTAGCATCATTTTAGCTGGAATCCAAAGATTCTGTACACATGAGAGATGTTTTGTTTGTACCAGGATTGAAGAAGGACCTGCTCTCTATCTTAGCTTTGGAGGATAGAGGTTACAAAGTTGCATTCGTTGATGGTTAGGTTCTTCTATGGCCCAAAGGCTCGAGCATAGACTCAGTAGGAGTAATTGGTGTTTGAAAAGGAGGACTATATAGATTGCTAGGACATCTAACTGAGGGATTTGTGCCCAAGGAGAAGAGAAAGAAGGTCTACATTCCAAGACAATATCATATTGAGGTTAGTTGGGATGTTACTTTTGATGAGGAGGTACCCTTCAAGAGGTTCAGAGAGTCCCTCATGGAGATTGATAGTGAGGAGTAAGAGGCTCCAAAGGGTGCTGTACAGGTCCTTCTAATCCAATTGTTCATCCTTCAGACTATCAGGGGGAGTCGGTAGAGCCAACAGAACCAGTGGACATATGTAGAGATGTTGCCATGACTAGGAAGAGGCCAGTGATACTTTGCAGGATGCAGAGGGGCATGCAACTCCTTGTGGTACTTTCAAGGAGAGTAGATAACCACAAAGGTTCTCGAGTTATATGGTAGTGATGAGCCACATCATTGATTTCTAGCTGTCCATTTATGAGGAGGCAACAAACTAGCAGGTTTGGAGGTATGCCATGATGGAGGAGTACTAGTGTATCATGAAGAATGGTGTGTGGGAGATAACTTCGAGACTTGTAGGGAAGTCTATAGTGACTTCCAAGTGGATCTATAAGATCAAGTATGCAACAAATGGCAACATTGAGAAGTACTAACCGAGGTTTGTAGCAAGAGGGTTCTCCCAGAAAGAGGGTGTGGACTATGAGGAGATGTTTGCTCTAGTCGCCAGGTACACTTCTATTAGAATTATTGTTTTCCTTGCTTCAGTTATGGGTCGGAAGATACATCAGATGGATGTAAAGAGCACATTCCTCAATGGTGTGATTGAGTAAGAAGTGTACATAGAGCAACCTCAGGGCTTTGAGGTAGGAGGAGTACCACCTTTGCAGATTGAAGAAGGTTTTTGTACAAACTCAAGTAGGCACCAAGGATGTGGTATTCTAAGATTGATGGATACTTAATGAGCTTAGGCTTCACCAAGAGTGATGCAGATGTTGACATGTACTTCATGGTTGTTGGTGGTGATCCTTTGATCTTGGTCTTGTATGATGATGATCTTTACCTTACTGGGGCAGAAAGGCTTATCGTTGGGTGTAAGAGGGAGTTGGCCTTGGACTTTGAGACGAAGGATCTTGGTTTGATGCATTATTTCTTATGATTGGAAGTGTGGTAGACATTGTTGGTTTGTGTAGCTTGGGAGGTACTCCCACAACCCCTGGGGTACTAGGTTTGTGAGGAGTTGACCCACAAAAGGGCTTTGTGGGAAGTATACCCAAGAGATGGGTTTTGTACCCAAAGTTGTGGGCGCGAAACCAAGTGGAGAAATTGATGGTTTGATCACTAATGCATGAGGGGCACCCTTGATGGGCTAAGGGGCACCTAGGGCATAATGATGTGGCAAAATGAGAAATGAAATGAAATAAATTTCTAAAGTTAGTGGGGTTTTTGGTGTTTGGTTCAAGTCGGCTTCATCAATAAGACAAGACCCTTGGCGGAGGATGACACCACCTAAGAACACTATAAGAAGGAATCAATTCAAGCTCATTTCTCACCATCCAAAGTTAATTCATCAATAGAGGACTACACAAGAAGGCTGCGGACCTTAAGGAGCCGAGTTGCAAGTAAGAAGAAGGATGTGCCTTGGTCTTTTCTCTTGTGTTTTGGAAGGTTGAGCTCAAGGAGGGCTGGACGTGGGTTATCCTGGGAACAAGTTATGTTCTTTATGTGCGATAATTATGTGGTTGGGCCGCAGAGAATTTTGTGTGAAAAAGGGGAGTTGTGACCTTTGTTTAGGGCTTGATGAAGAGGCCAAGTAAGGGCCGAAGTCTCCTCAATAATAGTGCAGAGATTGTGGGCTAGTAGGAGTGATCATGTGATTTGGGTGATTGTATGACCACAGGTCCGAACTATGTTAGGCCAAGATTTGCAGTCTATTTGGTGCCTAGAACCATGGTGTCTTAAGGGACTAAGCCGAGTTCCTAAGAAGGTATGATTTGTGGTCTTAAGTTTGATGAAATTGCTAAGTTGGAAGGTTTGTCCTAAAGCATCTAGGACAGTAGGTTAATATGCCCTAGTTAGGGCTTTTTCTATGCGGGTTTAGCCATCCAAGTATCAACCCTAAGACTGGTTCATCTACCCTATGTTCACTGTAATAAAAGGAGGGTTGAGACCCTAAGGAGGGTATGTTTAGTCCTGTGAATGGGCTACATTCTTCAGAGCTTTGGACAGAGGTTTGGTGTGGGTAGATAGACCTTAATGAGGGTTAAAACCAGTGTTCATTGTGAACAATAGTACTTGTATGCAGTATAATAGTGCTAATTTGTATGCCCTAGTTTAGTGAATGCAAGGAGACATCTCTGTGATAAGGTGGCAGAATTGTATGCCCTGAGCACAGTGGACTAAGTGGGGTTTCATTGTTATGTGGGTTGTGTATAAGGTCCTAGATCAATGGGTTGATAAGAGGGCAATTTGAACACCTTTTGTGCATTGACTTGTGGTGTAGCAAAGCAGTGCAAGAAGGTAGATCTGTTCAGCCCTAGTTTAGAGATTTCATGATTGGCAAATCAATGATAAGAAGGTTGAGTATGAAGACTGTTGGAAACACTGAGAGGGGGGTGAATCAATATTTCTTATCAATTAGAATATTTTTAATTTTCACAGAGCATTAATTGTTATTAGCATCATCAACACCATTCAACAATGCATAACAAAATAGAGACAGTAGACACATTTTTTTTTAGGTGGAAACCCCTCCGGGACAAACACCATAAAATGCTCCTTAATATTTGTCTTCAAAAGATCTACATCAAGTTTTTAGCTCGAACTAAAGGAGGCTCCAACCCCCTGATTTACAGGCTCCAACTTGTGGGACGCTCCTACGCCCTTTTTTATCAGCTGCCACTGAAAGGACGCTCCAACGCTCTAGATTTCAGGCTCCAACCTGATGGATGCTCCAACACCCTGTTTACTAGCTGCTACTGGATGGATGCTCCAACGCCATGTGCAAGCTACAACCTGCCCTAGCACCACCTTGCTGCCCTGAAGTGTTCTCAGGCTCCAACCTGAAGGAGACTCCATTCTCCTGCCTTGCACCCCCCTGCCACTCTGATCAACCAGTGGACCGCATTTCACAATTTTCAGACTGGATCCACCTGTGCTCTGAATCAATACAAAGAAACTGCAATACTAGAGAACTGTGATACAAACTCTGTCAATCAAATTTACCTCTGCTTAAACTGCACATCAACCTGTAACCAATCTAATCACTGCACAATTGCTTCTTCTCAGACTGCACTGCAAAAGTCTAGCTGTCATAAAAGCAAGTTACATAATGTTGTCATATAACTGTCAAATTACAATCATCATTATCATGTCATAACACCATCACTGTCAGAGTCATATAGATTCTAGAACACTGTCACTGTTGCCACATATACTGTCATAACTGTCACACATCAATTCAGATTCTCTGACATTCAAAGGACCAATCAATACTGTCAAGATACTTAATCACCTGTTTCTCTGCTCAATCAATAGCTCTACCAAAACCCTAGTTACAAGGTTCGCTGCTATATAAACGCCGACACTTTCTTACTGTGAATCTGACACAATATTATCATCAACCACAAAATTACTGTCATTAATCATATGTTTCATCAATCACTATCAGTTGTCGCATCATAGGTCATACATATCATTACTGTCAACGAGTCCTTGTCAAAATTTTTGATGAGCAAGTCACTGTCAATAAGGTTATAGTCACACACAAGATCACTGATGAATCAGATATGAAAACTCTTACTCCTGATCCTGTTGTCAAACTGAATTATTATTGCAAGTGATAGGACAACACAATCTTTGCTGCTATATTAGGCTGCTACTGAACACCTTGAGGCATACTGCTGTAGAATGAAACTCAACACTGTACTCCTTACAAAACCTTAGTAGCGAAACCTTTATGCATTTTGGTATAGAGATGACAAATACTTTATATCAACAGTCCTGGACTTCAACTGCTGCTATAAGTCTTCCAGATCACAGGCCTCAAATAAATGCTAGTCTAAGGTCAGCTTCAATCCAACTGTAGTGTGAATATGTATAATTAGCATCCAACTTCTTGTCGTTAACTGGAGCCGCAAGCCTGAAGGTTTTGTCAATAATTAATTGCTGTATCGAAGTCTTCTGAAAGTGCTCTAAGCCTGATGAAGTGAACCCTTGACACAGTTTAAGATCTGCTTCAGAGAATTATACAGAAACCCTTCTTCAAAGTCTCAGATTTATGATCTCTGCTCTTAACTTGCAATCCACAATGATAAGACCATCCTTAGTCCACCTTTAGAAGATGGCCGAATGTTTGGATGAAACCCTTTATCAATTGCAAATTCTGAACTGATTTCATCTCTAGTTTTAGCAAGTCACTTCCTCACTCTCGTTGGCGCTGATCCAAGTGTTCTGCCTCTCAAGGATACAGATTATGCTCAGAATGAACAGGCCCTAATAGAGGGGCCAAGACATTCTCCTTCATTCGCACAGGTATAGAGAATCCATGGGCCAAAGTGAGATGAACCTTTAAGATAGAAGGGCTGTAAAGGATTAGATCGGTTTTATTCCGTAGATGTAAGCATCAAGAATCCGCAACACATGTTAAGTCACAGATGTAGAAAGTTTTCTTCACTGTATAGGCACAGAAAGATTCATTGTTCCTTGAGTGAAAACCTCAGAACAATGCTCCCATAAGTTGCTCCTTCCTGCAATGAAAATACTGAAATCCCAAGTGCCAGAAAAACCGAGACACAACTCTATTCCCAAGCCACTCTTACGATGTTTCGCTGTCTCCTCAGGGCTGAGATAGTTTCAGATCAAAAATCAAATCGAAAGATATACATCAGTTCATACTTTGGATGATAGCTTAGATGCCCTTTTATAGATTTCTAATAGCTAGGAGAGGGCTTCCAAAGATGACCGTTGGAATAAGTTTAGGATGGCAGGTATATTTAAGATCTAATTTTTTATTCTAAAATAATGCCCTTGGAGAAGGCTGCTTGCCCTTTTAGACGAGGATTTGCATATTTAATAAAGTCCAACAATCCTCAAAATAATATTTAAAATCCCTTAAGCAGTTTGCTAGTCAAAACATCGATGAGAGAACCCTTCTACCTTGAGTTGAGTAAATGTTGGCCTATGGTAGGGTGCCATGTCAGCATGCATGGGGTTTTAGCCCGTGAACTGGGGTCTTCAACTTCAAACACAAATATCTCTCTAACCAGTTGGCCTCTCATGGTGTGCCACATACCACCGGAATTGGCTTGACGAGGAGAATCCGTTGGCGAGAATCTTTATGGAAAATTCAATGATTTGCTTCTTCAAAAACCTCCAACAAGTGCATGGTATGTCCATCAGATAAGACATCCAAACCCTGGAGCTAGGGTTTCCAACCATCCTTTGATTGGAGCTTCCAACTTGATGTAATCTAGACATATAGTAAGAACGCTCATTAAAAACCATTGGCATCAATGACAACACCATTCAATGATCTCCCCCTTTGTCATTGATGGCAACACTTGTACTCCCTATGCGAGTACAACTCCCCTTGACTTCATGCCTTGATCTTCTTCTCTAGATTTCTCTCCCCCTTTGGCATCAATGGCAAAGGGTGACTCCCCTTACAATCTGCTTGCTTCCTATGGACTTGTATCTGCTTGTGCTTCTCCTGACAAGATGCCTTCTTCTGTCTTCCTTCAAGATACCTCATCTTCTTCGAAATGCCTTGATCAATGCTTTTTGCAATAAACAACCTATCTCCCCCTGTCATGTTATGCTTCATCAAGATTGCCATCCTGGCTATACTTGTTGATATGGATCAACTTTGCCTACCCAAACTGCTACACTGAAATTGTCTATAATGCTTCTTGATATCTACCACTTGCCAACTTGTCAGTTATAGTTCTTGAAAAGTTCAATTACTGCTGCATAGGCTACCCCTCTTCAATATTTAGGGAGTCATCACGCTGAATTGTGCAAAATAATGTATGAACCAACTCTTCGGCTAGATCACCCTAAATCTTGGCATCATCTAATGCACCTGTTGATTCCTCATGATCTTTTGCTTTTGCAAAACTTGAAAGCATTACTACTGAGACTTTCTCATTTGCTTGATTTTCTTGCATTTGTTGTCTTTTCCTGTACATGATATTAGGGTTGTCATTCATAGAAGATTCCATATTGTACCTGCAATCTCAAGCTATGTGCCCATAGTTATGGCATTTGTAACATTCAATTTTGGGCCTGAATAATAAAGCATACGACACATACTTCTTGTTGTCAAAGTTATCGTGAAACCTGTCTTGTGATCTGGCAAACTTGCTTCTAGGGTTTTGATTCCATTAATAATGTCTTTGATAATTGTACTTGTCATAAGCTTTACAATCCCTAGCCATATGTCCAAAGTTAGTACATGGAAAACGATAACCATCAAACAAATTAGTGTACCTAGATGAGTTACCTTGTTTGGATGATCTTTTGTATTCATTCTTTCTTGGAGGAGGGAAAACCTCTTGTTGATCCTTGTCCTTGATTGCTTCAACATTATTCCTAAGCGTCGCAACATTTTTAATCTTCTTTGGTCCTTTATTTTGATTTGGCTTTTGACTACTGATGAGCTCATACATTGCTCTAGAGCTACTTGCCAAGTTCTGCTGGACATTTCTTTCCATGCTTCTGTTCGTAGGTAGATCATCTCTGCTTCTAAATCTTCCCTTACTTTGTTACTTTCTTCAAGTTCTCTTCTAAGTGAGTCTTAATTTTTTTTGGCTTCTTCCAATTGTACTTTAAGGTTGATAATGGCTTCCTTTGATTCTTCATTCTTCTTATTGAGGCTTCTGGCATGTTCTTTTGCTATCTTTAGTTCGACTTCAAGATATTTGACGTTTCCTCTTTCAACCTTAAGCTCCTTTATAACTCTGACCATTTTGTTTTGAAATTCAATCTTGTTCATCGCTTCATCATCTCCCTCATCTTCTTCCAGACCTTCCTCTCTGTTGTCCCTTGCTCTGAATAGTTCTCTTACTATGTCATTTTCCTAGTCATTGTTGCTTTCTTCTTTAGATGAGAAGTCGTTTTCTTTAGAGAAAAAAACTTTTCTTAAAGCCTTTCCTTTTGCCTTGCTTATTGAATCTTCTTTGACCCTTCTTCCCTTGCCGGGGTCCTTCATCTTCGTTACCCGAGTCCTTGTGAGGACATTTAGCTTCAAAGTGACCAATCTCACCACAATTGAAACATATTAATGGAAGTTTACCTTTGAACTTACATGTTCCTCTTTTCATCTTTCTCACAAAGCTAGCAATTTCTTCATTTGAGTATTCTTCTTCTTCGCAGCAACTGGAGCCTAGTTTTGATTCCTGTTTGTAGTTCTCGGTCTTCTTGGACGCTGTGAATGCTGCTTCTTGATTAGATGGACCATCTTGTTGTTTCCTAATTTCATATGCTGTAAGTATTCCATGTAGCTAGTCCATGGTGAGCTTTTCCAAATCATCTCTTTCTTCTAGCACAAAGACTTTGGCACTGAATCTATCTAGAAGAGATCTTAGAAGCTTTCAAACAACTACCTTGCTTTCCATTGGTTCTCCCAATGCTTCTATAGCATTCACTATTTCATCAACACGAAGGTAGTAGGCTGAAATGTTTTCCTCTTCATTCATTCTTAGCTGCTTAAATTGTCCTCGCTGGGTGTGGAGCTTGGCCTCTTTTACCTTCTTGTCTCCTTCATATGTATCTTGAAGCTTGTCCCAATTTTTTTTGGCTGATTTGCAATGCATTATTTTGACATATTTAGAATCTGTCACACCAGACATGAGGGCATTTCAAGCTTTAGCATTGCTCTTGTAAAGTCTTCGTTCGTTATCTTCTGAAGGTTGAACTGAAGGTTCCTTGTATTCGACCAATGCAACATTCCAAACATCAAACCCATGTACTTGAAGATATAACTTCATCTTTCCAACCTAGAATGTGTAGTTGTTTCCGTTTAGTGCTGGAATTCCTGGCTTATTCCACTCTATGATCTCCTTCCAGTTGTTAAACTGCTAGTGAAAGAACCTGCTTTGATACCAATTGTTGGAAATATTGAGAGGGGGGTGAATCAATATTTCTTATCAATTAGTATATTGTTAGATCTAAGACTTTTGTGATCCATAATGTAGATAGATGTCTTTCGGATTAATCACATAATCAAGATTTGGTTGACGTTTCGAACCAACTAATGTGGTCCATCCACAGGACAAGGCGAAGAATCAATCAATCTTAAGGAATAAATAGTATGGATGTATCATTGCCCAAAATTCGTTGTTGAAAACTAGTCATTGGTAAATTAGTTAGATTAGTTGATAAGGTAAGTAAAATATTATTAAATATTAGAGGTGGGGAGTTATTTATTAAAATAATAAAATATATAATATCAAAAACTAGCTGTTAGGAATAAAAATAAATATAAATTATTAAAAATAAATATAATATAATTAAAATATGATATATTAATTTAATAACTAGTTGTTAGGAGCAGTGTTGCACTAATCGCGAAAATATCACGATAAAATTGTTTTATCGCGATTTTGTCAAAAAAATGATAAAATCGCGCAATAAAAACGAATATTTCTTTTAGCTGATTTTTATGAAAAAATCGCGATTTTTATTCAAAAAATCGTGGCATTGTTGGGCAATGCGTGTTTTAAAGGAAAAAACACGATTTTATTTGTCATTTGGACAGTAGACAGGTGTGCGACGAGGGTTTGGAGACTTGGTAATTTTGGAGCTGAATCAACTAACTGGAGGAGAAAACCGAAGTGTGAGCTAAGGAGGAGACAAATTTTCTCCATAAAACCGGTATGGGCATCAACGTTTCGTGTTTTCACTGTTTTATAATTTTGTTTTTGTTTTTTTTTTCTATGTTTTTGGTTGGGTTTGGAATGGGGTTTTTGACATTTGTCCAATGTAATTTTTTTTAGTTTTTTTGGTTGGGTTTGGAATGGGGTTTTTGACATTTGTCCAATGTAATTTTTTTTTAGTTTTTGTACAATGTAAATACTAAATTGTAAGTTTGTAACTTGTAAATTGTAATCCTTGTTTTGCCATAGGTTCACTGAAACACCATTCAAGTTTTCAACTTCAAAATTCAAAGTCAAACATGCCAAGGAAATTGGACCCTTTGTGGGAATTTGGTGAACCTGATGGAGGGAATGATAGAATAAATTTGTCTTGCAAGTTGTGTGGGCATCATATGTTCAGGGGCGTGTACAGATTGAAGTATCACCTTGCACAAATCCCTTGATTTGATGTAGGGCCTTGCACAGAGACAAATCCTGAAATCATACGAAGAGCCATGAGATCATTGGAAAATTTAGACCACACTAGAGAGGCCAAAGCAGAAATGAAGAGGCAACTAAAAAAGTCAGCTGAACAAGGAAGTGGCAATGGTTCTATTGTAGTATCAACCAACACGGTAACTGCCTCATCATTTTTTGTTCCTCGAACCACACCCGGTTCACAGCCATCTATCACTTCAATGCTTAAAAAAACTAAGAAAGAACAAGCTGACAAGTTGTTGGCCAAATTTCTCCTTTGGAGTGATATTTCTTTCAGCATTGTAAGGAATAATCCATTTTTCCAGTGTGCTGTTGATGCTATTGCAACTGTTGGCCCAGGGTACAAAATTCCTTTTTATCATGACATTAGAGGCCAGATTCTTCAAAATGAAAAGCTTGACTGCACCAAAAGATTGGAGGATTTTAGGGAAATATGGGCACAAACAGGATGCACTGTGATGTCAGATGGTTGGATTGACCAAAAGGGGAGAACCCTTATAAACTTCCTGGTTAGTTGTCCCAAGGGGACTATGTTTATCAAATTTGTTAATGCATCTGCACAAATCAAAGATGCAAGAAATTTATGTGATTTGCTGGATGTGTTTATTTCGGAGGTGGGTGCAGAAAATGTTGTCAAGTCATAATGGACAATGCTGCAAATTATGTTGCTGCTGGCAGGATGCTTATGGACAGACATCCTACTTTTTTTTGGACACCGTGTGTTGCACACTGTATTGATTTGATGTTGGAGGACATAGGGAAAATTTCTTTTGTCAAAGATATTGTTGAGTCATCCAAAAACATTACAAAATTTATATTTAATCATACATCTGTGCTTAGCTTGATGAGAAAATTCACCAACAACAAAGAGTTCGTGCGCCCCGCCATTACACGGTTTAACACCAATTTCATATTTCTTCAACCCCTCTTGAATTCTATGTGGGATGTGAAGAGAATGTTTCTTTCAGAGGAATGGCGTGCTTTGACAATGAGTCGCAAACCAGAGGGAGAGGCCATATGCAGACTAGTTTCATACTAAGAAGACTTCTGGGCGGGAGTGCAGGAGATGTGCACCGTTACTGAACTTTTGATAAAGGTTCTTCGATTAGTTGATGGTGAGAAGCACGCAATGGGCTATTTGTATGAGGCCATGGATAGGGCGAAAGAATCCATTCGGGCCTACTATGATGATAAGGGAGATGAGGGGTTTCAGAGACAACTCCTCCAAGGGAGAGTGATTGATGAACGATGGAACAACACACACTCCATCGTCTTATTCATGCTGCAGGGATCTACCTGAACCCCGCATTTTCTTACGCATGTGGGTTTGTATTTGATGCTGAGATCATAGATGGATTCTTAACCTGTGTCCAAAGGATGGTGCAATCTCCAGCAGAACGTACAAAAATCTTTAAAGAAGTTGAGACATATAGGATGGCAAGTGGCACATTTGGCTTTGACATGGTTGTGACTGATAGGACGATTAAAATTCTAGGTATTTTTTAGTTTGTTTCAAATTTCATTGTCTCTTCAAATTCCATTTTTTTCTTACGTTTATTTAAAATTTGATTTAAAATTTTGTTGTAGATGCATGGTGGAGAATGTATGGTGCCAGGGTACCCCTTCTGCAAAAGCTTGCCATTCGAATCTTCAACGAAACATGTAGCTCCTCAGGATGTGAGCGCAACTAGAGTGTATTTGAAAAAATGCACAACAAGAAGCGCAACAGGTTAACACTTAAAAATTTAAAATATTGCAAATTTCCAAATAATTTTTTGAATTCATTAAACAATATTTTTTTATAATTATTATTTCATGATCTTTGTATAGGTTGGAGTCCCAACGACTTAATGACATGGTCTACGTCTACTACAATCTTCGATTGTGGGTGAGGCAACTTGAGAGGACACTTGATATAGAGGCCATCTCATTGGATGGGATTGACACCACTGCTGCATGGAGGGTTGAGGCTGAGAGGCCTCTCATGGAGTCTGCTGATGATTGGTTAGTGTAGGAGGAGGAGGAGGGTGAGTTGGAGCAACAGGAGGAGGAGCTGAGTCAGGTGACACCACCTGTCCGGGGTACCCCTGCCACCAGTAGAGGATGTGGTCTACCTCTTATAGCTCCTACTCCTAGTTCTTCAGCGTCTAGAGGACAACAGATTCCATTGCCAACTCCACCAACACTAGCATCTACATCTAAAGGGAAAGGGAAAGCTTATGGCATTTTCTCGCAAGAGGGGTGGAGGAAATCAATAGTATTAGACTTTAGTTATTTTGTTCATTTCATTGTATATGACATTATGACTCATGAGATACATTATTATTTTTTGTTGTTGATATTTTGAGGTTGAGTTGGGACTCAGGAGTCGGGACTTATTATTCAGGACATGACTCACTGTTATATGTGATGTAGCACTAGAAATGATATTAAACATCTTATATATTAATTCTTTTATCATATTTATGTGTCAGTGTATTTATTTTATGTTGTAGATGGTTTAGATATTAAAAAAATTGAAAAAAAAAGAATATTTTTGTATGTTACGTTGTTTTTCCCGATTATTACCGATTTTTTCCTGATTTTCCCGATTTTTTTCTGATTTTTTTCACGCGCCGAAATTATCTCGATAACGATTAGTGCAACCTTGGTTAGGAGTAAATAAATATTATATTAATTTTAATAATTAATTAAAGTGTTAAAATAATAATATATATTTATTTAAAAATAGCTTGTTATAAAATATTTTATTCAATATTTCAATTAATAAGGTAAGTGAAATTATAAATCAAAGTCTTTCAATCTATTTTTGAGTAAATATTCTATTTTAATGCTTAAATAATAACTAATTAGATATTATCAATTTATAAAAAAAATTATCACGAGGCTAACTTAATCCAAATAGATAAAATATATACCTAAGATCAATGAATATAACTCAAGCTAAAGAAATGGTTCTATAAATTAAGACATAAAAATTAAAAATAGGTTGCTTATTAATATTAAATATGAAGAGTTATATACATATATTAGATATATCAATGACAACACCATTCAACAAAGACCCTAAGAGCAGTGATGATGGAGCAACCTTGTCATTGCTAGAGGGTTGTTTGGTGAAGTCCTTAAGAGCAGTCCATCTTGGTGGAGCAAGAGGGTTGCTAGAGGGTAGATCAATGAGCCTATGTTCAGTCATCTTGGAGCAGCCAAGAATGAGTGATAGTGGTAGTTTGGTCGGCTGAAGATGCAAACAAATTTGAAGCAGTAGAACTACTTATGACCAATAGAAGAAGTAGCAAATGTCCTACCAGATGTGTTCAAGGTTTGTGGACCGAAAGGGCTATGTAGTAAGCACCTCTAAGAAGTAAGTCAAAAGTACTTTATTCAGTGAAAGGTTGGTAGTCATAGTTGTTGACCCCGGGCCCTAGTCATTCTTGTATCAAGGCTGTTTATAAGGGCCATGATCCATGGTACAAGAGCCCTACGTTTGTTGTGTTAAGATTTGTAATATAACAAGCTTTGGGTTTAAAATTGTCTTGTGCACTGAGTTGATTCACTGCTTTATGTTTTCCGCTGTGCAAAGTGCTTGTGTTGAGGGATTTGCGTGTGTTTGTGATCATGTTCTTAGACATAAACCTGACTCTTATGTGCCGTGGCAAAATCAATAGAGGTTAGATGAGATCTTCGTTGGACAAGGTTCAAATTTGAGGATATTTGGTATGATGGACTACAAGTCCATGACTACACCTATGGTGACAAATCCAAAGAAGCTTAATGATTCTAGTTTAGATTCAAATTTGGTGGATCCCAGGATGTACAAACAATTAGGAAAAGTAGAAGGAGCAACCTTCCAAGAGGATGTCATGGGATTGAGATTGTCATACTAGATACTAAGAGACGAGAGGTCTCCAGGAGCAGTATGCCTTCTCTGAGGGGACCATGCCAGGCAACAGGTATGCTTCAGTAATAGAGGGAGCAACAGTGGCAGGAGGATTTGTTTTTGTGACAAAGGGAGCAACCAAGATTGCCATAGGATCTGCTTCAATGTCAGAGGGAGCACCTAGTTAGGGTGACCAGAAAGCAATTGTGGTGATGGATCCAGTGAAGGAAGTTGGCTGGTTTATGGTTGAGTCGAGGCATGCAGTGAAGCGTGTTGAGGTACCTACGTGGTATAGTTGGATATGGTTTGAGATATGTTTCAGGTGGTGAAGTGAGGCTGCAAGGATATATAGATTCAAATTGGGTTGGGAATGCAAAGGACAGAAAGAGCACCTCGGGGTGCTGCTTCAGCTTGGGATCAACTATGATATACTGGTTTAGCAGGAAGTAGACTTCTATTGTACTTAGTACAATGGAAGCAAAGTATATCGAAGCTAATGCCGCAAGCCAAGAAGTAGTGTGGCCTCGGAAGCCTACTTGCAGGGCCATTTGATCAGGAGCTAGAGACAACCTTGATATTTTTTGATAATCAAAGTTGTGTCAAGCTTTCGGAGAATTCAATTTTTTCATAATAGGTCAAAGTATATTGAGATCAAATATCACTTCATTTGAGACATGGTGCAAAATGGAGGAGTCAAGATCCAGTGCATATCCATGGACGGGCAAATTGCAAACATTCTCACCAAGCCTTTGTCTAGAGCAAAGCTTGTATACTTTAGAGACAAGCTTTGCGTATTGCAAAATGTCTCCCTCGTTAAGAGGGAGTGTTGATGTCTTTGTAGGATCAAGCAAACATTCTTCCACAAAGTCATGTTGATTTGACTAGTGGGGGAATGATACATTCACCTGAGAAGCCATGCTGATTTGGCTAGGGGTGAATGGCTTAGGATAACTGTAGCATAGGGAAACCCTCTTAAGAGGCCATGCTAATTTGGCTGGGTCATGTTGATTTGACTAGGGGAGGTTGATACATTCACCTGAAGAGCCATGCTGATTTGGCCAGGGGTGAATGGTAAAGGGGCATGCCTTCTCTTGAGAAGCCATGTTGATTTGGTTGGGTCATGTTGATTTGACTAGGGGACATTGATACAATTACATTAAGAAGCCATGTTGATTTGGCCAGAGGTAAATGGCCTAGGATACTCACAGTGCCTGCTCCAGGATGGAGTGATCTATATCTATAGACGGGCATGTGAGGAGACACTACATCAACATAGCAAGCTCATGAACTTTTCTTGTGGAGGAGAAATTGTAGCAAAAGAGAAATCTGTTTTTAGCTAAGGAGAATACCTCCCTCATTGTAATGTTCCTATCTAAGATAAACAATGATATACAAAGAAAAGAAACAAACCAACACCCATAGTTCGGTCACTCGGCACTAGAACTGAAAAGCCCTCAAACTCTATCGTAGTGATGCCCCTCGTCTGAACCTACTGGGCATCAATGAAGTTGTGGGTAGCCCCACTTTCAACTAAGACTGAGACACGCTGCCCCTGGATTGTACCTTGAATCCGTAATGTCAAAAATTTCGGGACCTCACATAAAGAAGCAAGGAATCCTCCCGATGGAGCAAAAGATGTTCCCTACTATGGAGGTGGTGGTGGTGGTCCCCACTCTGCCAGACTCTCACCATCTCCCACAACACACTCTAGCTCCACATAGTCCTCCTGATCGCTATTTGAGAAGACCTCAATATAGTGGGCTTTGCTAGCTGTGCACCAATGGCCTAGTGCCTAGGGCTCTCGACAGATAAAACAGAGTTTCCTCCTCTTGAGGTCCCTCTTGGTCTCGTCATCCAGCTGCCCACGTCCTTGGACTGCTCTTTGTGGTGGTGGCCTAGTATCACTCCCCTTCTAGAGGTAGGGAGTGTGTGCAGGGAAGGGTGCTCGTGTCTTGGGGATGCCCCCCTGCAAATCTCTAGCACATGTCATTGCTTCTTGCAGCATGGAGGGTTTGTGTGACTTCACGAGTCCACGCAGGGGCTCGAGCAGGCCCTCTATAAAGGTGTACACCCTCTGAGCATTTGATAGGTCCGACACCATCACTAAGACTCTCAAGAACTCTGATATGTACTGCTCTGGGTTACTCGATTGTCTGAGTTGGGTTAGCTCCCTGAAGTGAGCCTCCGGATCTCTCTGATCAAATTGCTCCACCACCCTCTTGGTGGAATCCTCATATGAAGTCACATTGGCATGCCCCAAGGTAGTCAAGCCATGAAACCACTAGTCGTGGCCTTCCCCTTCCAAGTGCAACGTGGCCATCTTGGTGTCTTCCAGCTGTGTCATCTGGTTGAGTTGGAAATAACTGTCCATCTTCTCTACGCAGGCCTGGGATGTGCACTTGGTAGTGCCATCATATGTGGGGAAATACATTCTCTGTTATAGCTCTGATACCACTTGTTATAGATCTAACCCAGAAATATAAGATAATAACAATTATACCCAAGAAATAAGAAGATAGAAATAGATAGAAATGATTCACTTTATTGATCAAACCCTTAAGGTAGGGCAACAATGAACACCATAAAACCACTCCTTAAGGAAGGAGAACACTCCACAAGCCATATGCTTGTTCATACAATAATCCTTGACACACCTCCATGTGGAGTCTCTAGCCTCTATATAGGCCTCATACATACAATACCATGGGTCATTACCATGGTTTCCTCATACCATCAGATTAATACCATGGGCCCATTACATTATTACTAACTACTTGTGGTCCCTTACATGATATGGGTTAACCACCTTATTTATTACTATGGCCCATCCCATTATTACACTATTACCTTGGGTACCACCCTTTGTACCCCATATTATGCCCCCTAGGTATATAACATTCTCCCAATAGTACGCTGCAACTCATAGCTTTGCGTGCCCTGTCCTCCATAGTTCTTGGCCTTCTCATTCTGCTTGAGCTTGCAGAAATCGCTGAAAGAGAGTGCCTCTCTGAAGTCTGCTCCCATGGATTGCCACTCCCTAAAGTGCTCTCCCATCAAAGAAGGATCTTGTACCCCTGTTGGTTCATTTTGCGCCAAAGGCACGAAAGAGGGCAGTGTAGCTTGAGTTGGCCCACTCGTTGATGGACGCTGCACAGTGGGTGAAGGATGGTAGAATGGTTAAGAGGCCCCCAAAGTCTCTCCAAACAGAAACTCCCTATGAGTGCTTCTCTCTCGGTTTTGCATTTTGATCTCTTCTAGCATTCCTTTTGCCCCTTCGCTCAATCATAAAGAGCCTTCAAGATGTTGTCAAAGGCCATCTCCTCCCTACTCTTGGGTTCTCCCATGCCCTCTGCTACTACTGCCTTCCCCCTGTCCTCCGTGTTTGGAGTGATCTCCAGCTCCCTTTCTCTGCTCCGGTACCTTTGCCTTCTGTACGTGATATTCTGCCTGTCCTCCTCATTCATAGGAAAAATATCCCATGGCTGAGCTAAGATCTGGGCTCTGATACCACTGTAATGTTCCTATCTAGGATAAACAATGATATACAAAGCAAAGAAACAAACCAACACTCAGAAATGAGAAACAATCATCACACATCCATAAAATCGCTGTAAATAGGAATCATCTGAGTCATTTTATTAATTCTTTCCGGAGCAAGTACAATGGTGATAAAATAGTGAATGTGGGCTTGTCTCAATGGACAAGCGTGGCAAAACCTAGGTGAGAAAGTGATGGCGCAAGTGCTGCACAACTGCTGCTCCAAGGATGATCTGCGCTGCCCAGAAACTAAGCTGTTTGCTGTGAAGGATATGCTCGTAACTCCACCTCTCGTGCTAAAAAAGGGCTGCAACTTTAGCTCCCGGGTCCTCCACCAAAACCCACCAAAACCCAGAAAGGGTTTGGCCTTGTTCAGACCCTCAGAATTTGACCTTTAAGTACCACATCCCCCTCCACATGTTGGGTTGTGCGACCTGTCTGTAACTAGCTGGAAAGGCCCTCCAAATCAGCCCCAAATGCTCAGATGCTTCCCCCTCAGGCCTTTTCCACTTCTCCTGGCTAACTCCAACTCTATAGCTTCTCCCCTCAACTCCCACGCGAGCCCAGTGATGGCCCTCTACGCAGTCCTCAGTGACTGTCAATCGAGCTGCCCAAATGTAGCAATCTCCCAGTCCAAAACTCTTCCCAAAGGCTGATCCTTTGCTATGACTCCAACTCCCAAACTTTCCCGGCAAGTGCTTCCCGGATGAACCCCCAAATTACCTTTGCATGTTCTCCTCCTGCGTGCTCCAGAAATACGCACTGCTGAATTGAAGGCTAAGTGATATGGCTGCAAATCTCCTCAGTTTCTTCTCCAAGGTAGTATGAAATGCCTTCCTAGGGCGGCACACGAAGTCCCCCCGAAGAAAGGTTGAGTCTCCCGCCTGGAAAACTCGACGCTAAACAACCTGGTAACTTGGCTAAACAACTCGACCAACACAAATGAGTTCGATATGCAAATGATACCTTGAGTTGGGGAGCTCCTCCTTCTTATATCATTGTGAGCCTTCCTTTCCCCATGTGGGCCTCTCTACCTAGCCATTTGATTCCCCTCCAAGGCAGTTCGAATTGCCCAAGCGCCCAAGTGCGTTTTTCCCACGTGGGTGGCCCCCACCTTCCACTAGTGATATAATAAAACCTCTTTTCTCCTAAGTCTTTAAGTAAAAAATGCATGGGTTCCTCATTCACCAAAAATTATGCAAAATTGTGGGAGATCAAAACCTGTTACAAATATATTCGGGAAGGGACATTACACTCACTAAGAGGGAGTGTTGATTTTTGTGTAGCATTGGGAGGTATTCCCGGTTTGCTAAAAGGCTTCTAAGTCGACCTAGAAAATCTATGTATAATTTAAGTTTTGGAAAGTCAAGATGGCCTGCTCAGTGAAGGGACGTGTCCCTTGGGGCGTCACACCCATTTCGAGAAGTATAAATAGAGGATGTGATGTCTCATTTTCACCGCCAACGAAGAACGAGTCTTTCTATCATTCTTATCTTTCTTGCACAGCCGCATGTGTGAGAAGAAAAGTGAGTTTTTTGACTAGCAAGTTTGATTTCTGTTTTTGGACCAAGCTGAACAGAGTTGACTGAGTTTGACTGGGCTGCAGCTGACTCTAGGGCCACAGTTGATTGAGACTTTGGCTGCAGTTTGACTGAAATTCGTACTGCAGTTGACTGAGGTTTTGACTACAGAGTTTAACCAGTGACTGCACAGTTCATAAGTGATTTCTGACCAGGTTGACTAGTATGAGTTTGACCAGGTTTGACTGGTAATTGACTTGGATTATTGGCATAGATTTCTAGACAAATTAGCGATTTGTAAAACCTGCTGAAGAATAATTTCTCTTAAGAAAAGTTGCCGGGTTTTCTCCCAATGTTGGGTTTTCTAGGATAGACTTTATTGTCTCTATTGTGCATGGCTGTCTTTATGATTTTTACTATTTCTGCTGCATTTGTTGTTGAGATTTTCTGAAGTGTAATTATTCAATGATATTAGTGGCATAAAATACTAGTTGGAAATCATTAGGAAGTAATTATCAGGCAGAAAATCATATTCTCTTGTACATCTTGTAGAATTTCAACAGGATCTAGGGTTGGACATGATAAGGCAATGAATAAATGACAATATGATATTATGAACAACCCAGCACTAAAAACAAACGAGTAATTTGAAAGATAATACAATCTGGAAAATGTTTATTCACGAAAGGGGTCAAATTCCAGATTTTATGTTTATGAAGAAACTTAATTTCTAGCAAGTTGGAAAGTGGTTTTCACTTGAAATAATGAAGAATAAATTACCCATTAGTGAAAATATGAAAAGGGTTTACAAGTACATACCTTTCAAACCCTTGAATAAGGGTTTCACTTACCACTTTAAATGTGCTATTGCAAAATACTTGTCTGATCTGAAAACCTTTGGACAGCCCTTTGAAATTGCTTTAAATCAGCATTTTGTTACCTTTCTCGGACCAAATGGACAAGATTCAAGCATAACCTAAGAGATAAATCTCATTGAAAAATAGAAATTAAGCTCAAGCTAGTGAAATGTTTTTGTATTTTCATATATATATTTTTTTTAATTTTTGTATTTTGTATTTATAAAACATAAATTTAAAAAGGTTTTGGATTTTTAAAGATGTGGTTGGCCAGGTGAGGGGTTACCTTATCCTTGCAAATTACCCTTTTCGTTGTTAGATTGTGATCATAACCTCTTCTAGAACAACCTTGTGTTTTTTGACTCAGATATGAGTTTGGAGTTAAAATACTAGTTTCCCTCACTCTAGTTTAAGATGATGTATTGGTCCCCAAATTCAACTAGGAGAGATTTACTTCTTCAAATAGCTTCGGGCAATGGATCGACTATGGTGTTGGCAGGGATTTTGTTTTTGATGAAGAAACCCCTGATAAGGGTTAGTCCAACAATTAGATTTTGATAACCCCAATCCAACAAATAGAAAGTGAAGATTAGTGCCCTAGCCTTCCTCTTCCACAAGACTATGTAGCCCCTTAATGGATCAATCCACACACTTTATGTAGTTTAGAATACTTGCAAAAATCTTATGAAATGCAATATCTACAATGGCTAAGAAGAGGAAGAATAGAAGAATCAATCCACAAGACAATTGTTTGCACCAAAAAAAGTTCTTATCATGGCATTATGATCTCATAGTTCACTCCCACACAAATAGGAGGGACTAGCCTTGTATAATTTTTCTTCGATGAATAGTTGAAAGTTTATTCCAAAAATAAGGATTTGACTTGTCATCATAACCCGAAGACTAAGTCTTTACAATGAAAAATATTTTTTACAAAAGAAATAACTCTCAAGAGGAATGACATAGGTGCACTTGAGACATGGGCTGCTCTGGTCCTACATAGTGTGATCACCCTTACAAAATCAATGGCTTCTCTAAAGTATGTGTCCAAGCAGGTCCATCCTAAGCCTTCCAATCCTATCTATGATGAAAGGACTCAAGAGTGGAGTCTAAAAGGACTGAGCATGGCCAACCATAATAGGCTTAGACATCACATGGCCTGCAAGGCTTTGACTTGTATTCTCTAGGTTCACAATGGTGTTTCCAAATGAAAATATGCATATAGGTATCCCTGCTAAAATGAAGGTAACAAACATGATAAGATGATGCATAGATAGGCATATGCCCATGGAAACATATGATTATGATGGGATCGGATTGTGAGGGTTGGATGTGGAAACCCCATTGTTTGGTTGCAATATTGTAGGAAGAAGGAATTGAAATTGAAGAGTCGTTCATATAGATAGGTCCTGAAGGGATGGAAGCTTCTACCCCTAAGAATTAGTGGGTTGGAATGGGCATGGTAAAAGAAATGTCTTGGAATAACAAAGCTTTAGAACCTGTTGACCACTCTGTGTCAACTACCCTATAGCAGTACACTTTTTCGTGAAGGGATTCCATCATGTTCGAGCTCTTAAATCATCCTGGAATCATTAGTCACTAGTCATCAACTTGTCAGAGTTATAAACCCATTATGCAGTTTGTAATGTAAATGATCTTAGTAAGACCATATGTACATAACAACCTAGGTAAGCCTATTATTTTGGTAACGATTATTCATTCTAGTAGGTTTTTCATCTCATTGATTCATTTGTGTTTCTAAACACAAATGATCGGCAAAGTTTTACCTTTCAGTTTCACCCCAAAGCTAGGGTGAATTTTGTGGTCAAGATCTTAGATGTCCTGTTGAAGAAAGTGTAACTAGGTTCGGTCTTCATGACATTTTAATTATGATTTTTGTAAACAAAAAAATGAATTTATTATTATGCCTTGCTGCATGGGTTTCATGAGCAAGAGGTTTATTTTATAGATGGCTCCCATTGAGAGCCTTATGATTTATTTTTAAAGGTCAAAGAGCCAAAGTTGTGAATAAAGAGCTCTTCTTGAGCCTATGTCTAATGTATACAAGTCTATAGAAATGTCAAGAAGCCCTCCAAATGACTAGCACAATTATCTTCATCATGTCGGCCAACAAAATGATGTAAAAGTAGTCACGCGGACTAAAAATGGAGACACGACAGTTCACTATGTCATGTCGGCTTAATATGTGGGTCAAACCACTATAAATAGGCGTGTAAAGTTCAAAATTATAGTCATAGAATATCATACATCTTTGCAACTTTGAATAAGTACAGGAACTCAGATTCTCTCGGATGGGTACAGGGATCTGCATTACAGGAGGACACAATCTCGTGGATAATCTCAGTGAGTAAATAACAGTCTTCTCCTCGTTGGTGGCATAGATCTCGATGCAAGGAAATTATAGTCTCCTCCTCGATGGTAA
Source organism: Pinus taeda (assembly GCA_000404065.3). Taxonomy (NCBI): domain Eukaryota; kingdom Viridiplantae; phylum Streptophyta; class Pinopsida; order Pinales; family Pinaceae; genus Pinus; species Pinus taeda. The sequence continues at coordinate 41,730 of APFE031234354.1, forward strand.
ATTGATATCATAGTCTCGGTGAAGGAAACACGGTCATAATTTCAGTGGTGAAGATGATTTTAGGAATCCACAGTAGCACAGACAGTCTCAACATCATCATGATGAAAGGATCTAATAGTAACACACTCTATCTCAACATGTAGTCTGGAAGCAGCCATGATCTCGCTCTCTACATGTCTCAGTCTATAGACCTTGATGTCATGGTGATGGTCTTAATGAAGGAGTAGCACTGATCTCAGTAAAAGTGCAACAATATTCTCGGTAAAGGTGCAACAAGGTGTTAAGATCTCAGTGGTGCAATAATGATGACCTCGGTGAAGCAGCAGTGATGAAGATGATCTCAGAAGTAACAAAGAAGAGGATTGGTGTCTTGGTCTTGGAGTGGCCTAATAGGTCAAGGGTCATGGTCTTGGTATTCGTCAATTGGAATCTCTATAAGAAGAATTTTGTGCGGGTTTTTCTCTCCAAGAGTGAAAGGTTCTGGCCCTAGCAGAAAGCCATCTTGTGTTTTTGTCTCTTTGTTTTTTTTTTGGTAACTATTTGATGAACATAAGAAGACACACTCTAATAAGAACAAGTGAAGATTGTGCTAAGAAGAAAAATTAAATCACTTCACAAATAGTTATCATGCTAGAAGAATATCATTAACTTCACTTGCCTTAGATTCTTCAACAAGTCCTAATGTTTTTTATGGAGTCTTTGTAAAAATGTTTTGGGAATAATTTTAGCTAGCTGGCTAAATTATTTTATTGCAAATCACTTGGTCTACTAGATCATATTTGAGTTGCAGAATTGGGTAAATAATTGAGGGTTTATAACGAATGAGTGTTCCCCCTTCATGGGTTAGATGTAATTATCTTATGTAAATAATATTTTAGCCATGGTGCTAAAATATTAGAGGGTTGAAAAAAATTTATTAATCCCCTCATATGTCAATTAATTAAATTTTATGGCAAAAATAAATTAAAAATCCTAAGCTAGAAGTTTAATTAATTAGAGTCAAAATTAAGTCTTAGGAAAAATAAATTCTTCAAAATAAAAAATTCGTGGGTTCTAGAGATATTGATTTTTGGAGGTCCCCTATCAAGGGAATATTGAAAATTTCAAGAAAGTTTGGACCCTTGGGCCTTGGTGTTTAAGTCAATCAAATTTTTGAGGAAATTAGCTCAAAATAATTAATTAGCTCAAAATAATTAATTTTGAGCTAATTAAAAATGAATTAAAAGATAAATTTGAAAATTCCTCAAAAAATAAATGTTTCAACGATGGACATAAAAGATAATCAAATCTTTGTCAACGCTTGAGATTACTTTTGCGGGGATCAAGCCAACTAGCTGTTTGGAGAATTTATCTATAAATTAGAGGTCATCTGTCTCACAAAAGTTCTGATCTTTGAATTGTGTACTAGCTCTTGAAGTTCTGTTGTAATTTTTCTGGATAATAATAACACAAAAGTCTTTGGGGTTTTCATTGATAGTGGTGTTTCTCTCCTACTTCTTATGGTAATACTGTTCTTAATGCTCTGTTGAAGTATATTTTAGAAGTTGTTAATTATTAGCCTTTGTGGAATATAACTTATTGCACAGATATGTTTATTAAATTATTGGATCTAAGATAGCATTATAATTCAATTAAATTAACAGGTATATCTATTTTTGAGGATTATAGTGTTATTTTATATCTCTATCAATCTGATAATTTGATTTGAGTGTTCAGAGATCTCTTATATTCGAGAACTTGGGCGTGAGGGGAAGTCCTTAGTTGGACCAGTCAACTCCCAAGGCATAAGATCTAAATAACCCTCCTGATTGAATTCCCAAGATTTATCCAACAGAGTTTTTCTTGTAAGGTTTCTTGGCTAGTGTCTCATTTAAAATTATCTATCTTTTATATACTGCATTTAATTGATAGATCTAGTTAGGAAGAGTTTAATTTTACTGATATGAGAGCAAAGTTGGACTCATACTCCTCAGATCCCGTAGATCCATATTTTAATTGTATAAATCTGAAATAATTTTTTTTAGTTTTTCTAACTTTTGGGGTTTTTGGATTTTATTTTGGAATTTTGTATATATATATATATTGGGTCTTGGGCATTTTATTTTTCACTCGTGCAGGTGCAGATCTAAGATTATTCAAAGAGATTTTTTGGAATTTGAGACAGATCTAGGCCTTGGAGGGCAAGATCTAGTTTCAAATCTTTGTCTGCAGGGATAAATAATGAGATTATTTAGTCAAGGAACTTGGCGTTAAGATCTAGGGTTTAATAAATTTTCGTGATCGATTGAAGGCAAAAATACATAAATCTGGAGTGAGATTTAACTTTTGGGCGAAGGTTTTGTCGTTAAGAATTTAATTAGGGCCAAAGACAACCCTCGAACCCTCGTGGCAGCCTCCAAATCTGCCTTTTTTCGCTGCGACCCTCTCCATTTCTCTCCTGCTGCCTTCATGCTGCTCTCCAATCCCTCCTCAACACCTGCTCCTTTCTCCCTTCTCCGCTCGGTCCTCACCTTATTTTCCTGCGACCTCATCGAGTCATCTTTCCCTAAACCCTCCGCTTTGTCCTTAAACTCTCATCTGCTCAAGCCTTCAACCCCTTCTCTTTTCTGCGACACCCTTCCTCTTTTACGCTGTCTATAGTAGCCTCCATCTACCTGCTGCAACTCCCTTTCCTCCATCTACTCTTCCCTTCTCCCTTTGCTGCCTTAATACACCCTTAAACTGCTTGTTGCTGCCTTCTTTTGCTCTTGGCAGCCCTTACAACCCTTCTACTGCCTCCTCTCAGCTCCCTTTCCTCCATCCGCAAACCTCATTTACTGCTTGTAGCAACCTTTGAGGCTTAAGCTTCCTAAGCCTTCATTTGCTTAATGCATGCCCATTGTTTAACTCTTTTCTCTACTGTCCAGGTTGCACTTGGATTTGTTCTCATCATTGTGGGAGAAATTTTAATTTTCTGAGTTGATACATCTTCAGATTTTGTAGAGAAGTTTGGGTAAGGATTCGTGTTTCAGGTGACACATCACTGGAAACTTTGGGCAAGTAGCTTCAAGGCCTAGCGCCTCAGGTTTCGTTTTCTAAACCTCTATTTCTATCACTGTCTAACACATCAAGCTAATCACATCTAAAACAATCACATTAAACAAACACATTGCATAGGCATAACTTGGCTTAAATCTATGATCTATAAGGGCTGTCTTATGCTTTCTGAACTCTGATAATAATACTGAATTGCATCTTTCTTTTGGAGTACATTTGAGAAAATAATAAATTCAGAATTGTTTAAAATATTTTGGTATTAGTTTGGCATCCGAAACTTATTGCTGTCATAAGAGAATTCACTGTTGTCCTGAACATAATCTCTGAAATTTCAAGTAAATTTTAGCTCATTGGTGAACTGCTTGCGTCATCAAAATAATTGTTGGCATTGGTATTTGAAAAGTCTAATGTTTCTTGTCTTTCTCTGAGTTACATGATCTGAATTTGTGCTCGCTTAAGTTCCTTGCCTAAAGAACATTTATTTCACATGTTTGGTCAAGCAAATAGATCTAAAGAATTATTGGTATCTGTTGTTTCAATTTGCTCAAAAGTTTTCTTGTTCCATTGAATTGTGGAAGACAATTATGCTAAGATCTAGTTCTCTCTAAACTAAGTATCACTGAAGGCGATTTATTCTAATTGCATATCATTGAGTAATTTGAGATTTAGATAATTGATTGTTTCAGATCTAATTGGGCATCTCTTAGATATTTCGCTTTGGAGCTTCAAGTAATTGTCATTGGAGTTTATACTAGGATTGGATAAGTACTCTATTGTGCATCTTTTGATTATCAAGTTAAGTGATTTCCGTTTTAACTTGTTGGCACTTTCAAAGTTGGCTTTGTGAATGAGATTGTCCATTGATCTTTATAAGTACTTAGCATATAACTTAGATTAAATTATAATCTAAGTACTCCAAGGCTTTATCATCTTGCTCTAATAATCATCTTCTAATATCACATTTGCATTTGCATCCTAAGATAGTCGTGCATATTAAAAATTACCTCCAAGCGTAACCTTGGTTGATAGAGAGATATGAACACTTTTGCATCTTCTTTTGAGAAGTTTACACTTTTTAGTATCTAAAACGATGACCTTGCAGTCATCAGAGTCAGTGTCTGCAGCGTCGGAGGCACTGGGTACGTTAGATTTCAAGGAGAGGGATTGTTAATCACACCCTCGTGTGCTTCACCCTGACTTCTCTCTGCCATTTACTATAGAGTTTAAGCTCAATATAGATAAAGATTAAAGGGTCATACTTAGGCTAGACATTTAAGTAAAATCATCCAAGATTCCTACATTTAACATAATTTCTAGGAATTGCATTTCATATAGGATAGTTACTCAAAGCAGCAATTGCCCATCTTGTACTTGGTCTTAAATTTGTAAAACAAGAGTGTTGATTCCACAAGGCATGGGTTTCAAATCTATATATCTAATCAAATCCTTAATATCTTGCTAAATCTAAACAAGTGCTAGGCTCCTCAACTGTTTCTCCCAGATTAGTTGGTTCCCAACTAGTCCTTCTTGATCTCATTTCCATAGGGTCTACCCCCCATAGTCTGTTGTTGGGAGACAACTTAAATGGAGAGGCCGGGGATTAGGGTGACAACCCCCAACCTAAGTCGTTATCGTAGTGCCTATACATTTGAACGACAACAAAGCCCATTAGAAGTTTCCAACTCCAAGTGTGGAATGCTGGCTTATCTACTATGTTGTAGGAAATGTCTACCTAGCCAGCATTCTCATACTTGAAGCTCTAAGAAATGTCAAAACAGGTACGAAAACCCTGTAAATGGCTGTAGTGGTACTATATGGTGTTTCACAATTTGGAAATGCTGTATGGTATTTTTGAGGCCATTTCCAGGCTGTTTTAGTATGTTTGCATGGCATTTTGATGGCTTTTTTGAAGTTTGCGGGGCCATACAAGCACCCGAGTGTAGTGGGACCCATGGGCAGCTTAAAAAAACCATAATCAATGATTAACGAAGACACAATAAAAGCTAATATAGCGATGGGTTTCCTTCTAATCTGTCATTTATGTGCATCATTTTTATCTTCTTGCAAGTTAATATGATTTCTAAAAAACTATATGTATTTATGCGCATGCATGTATGTATGCATGCATGCTTGTATCCATGTATGCATACATACATGTGTATGCTGCATGTATGTATGTATGCATGCATGCATCTATGTATGCATACATACATACATGCATATGTATGTATGTATGTATGCATGCATGCATACATCTATGTGTGCACATACATACATGCATATGTATGTATGTATACATGCCTGCATGTGTACGTATGCATGTATGCATATGTGTATACATACACATACATATGCATGCATGCACATGTATGTACCCATTTTTTTGTTTGGGTGGGGGTGGCGGCGGGTTGTTTCCAGGCATTGTTTCTGAAACCCATTCAGATTGCCATGTTTCATGTAAATATCTTGGGAATAAAGCGGATTATAGGCCTCTACAAGTTTCCAATTGCAGAACATTGGTTTAAGCCTTACATACTTTGTTGTAGGAAACATCTACATAGGCAGTGTTCTTGTACCTAAAGCTCTAAGAAATGCTGAAATGGGTACAAAATGCCTTGGAAACAACTTTCAACAGTAATATACAACATTTAATGATTTGGAAACGCCATATGGCATAGGTGAGGCCATTCCAAGGCTGTTCAGTATGTTTGTACAACATTTTGATGCCTTTTTTGAAGGTTGCAGGCCCATACAAGTAGCCATGAGGGTTGAGGGACCCATGCGCGACTTAGAAAACCCCTTAATCAATGATTAATGAAAAGACAATAAAGTCTATTCCTTCTAAAATGTCGTTTATGTGCATCATTTTTATTTTCTTGTGAGTTGAAGTGTTATTCAATACACACATACCCCATTTTATACCCCTTTTTTCGGGTGGGGTGCGGGCGGACGGTCATGTTTTTATGCGTTCCCATTTCGGAAACCTATATATATTCCCATGTTTTGTGTTTTTTAGCTTACATACAAATCAATACACTCATCCTATGTGTCACCTAAGAGCTATTCTAGTCCCTCATATATGGCAATATTTCATATGGAAATTTTCTATACTAGAGAATGGGGGCCAAGACATGTCTTCTATGAAAGAAACTATGATTGAAATATACCACCAAAATCAAAGAGAAGAGGCACCAAAGAAGAAATTTGAAAGAGCCGAAAGCCAGAAGGCCATCATGGTAAAAGGAGAAATTAAAGGGTAGAGAGAAAATAGATGCACCAATCTCTTTGTGATTACCAAAATATTGTAAGGAGAAGAGAGGATCTCCTAGGGTTTCAACATGCAAAGGTGATTCAAGCCAAATTCCTTGGAAGGAAGTTGCTACAACATCTATCCCATGTCCACTAGCTTGAGGGCATTAAAGAAAAGAATATGGAATTACTATAGTTTTAGTCTACTCCAGGGTTTAAAAGATTGCAAGGAAAACAAGAAGATGAAAAACAAATGCTATTCTAGCTCAAACAAGCTATTAAATAGTAATCTTATAAATGTATGATGATCTATGATCTAATTCTAAGTAAAAAAAATAACATATATGAGACAATAAAGTACTACATAATGGAATGTTTGTAGTTGGGTGTTTGGTGACGCTGCAATTTATTGGGTACTTAGTGTGTGTTTTGTGCAATTGTGGAAACACTTGGAGGATCGCTATTTGACTGATAGATATCCATTTGAATTTAGGTGTGTATGTGTTGGATTGCCTTGCAAAAGTTCTTTTGGTGTGACCATCTATAGAACCAAATTTTGCCCCGAATCTCTGATATGACAATCCTTTGTTCTGAAACACCCCCTAAAGCATTAAGAATGAGGAAAGACTCCTAAAAAAGAAACTAAAATCCTGTGGATTGTTCCATAGCTACATAGGATCATACTGATGTCTCGCGTGTGAAGTTATGATGTATTTGATGATGAAATGAGCTATAGAAGTTGTTTATTTATATGGTTTGAGTGAATAGAACTAGAAGTCCTTTATTCCACGGAGAAAAACACAATCCCATTGCTAACACTTCTCTATATTGTGCACCAATTTTAGATACATGGTGCGGAGCACTTGCCTATTATGAGCAGTCAGAAATCATGAGAATCCAAGGCCAATTAGTGATTAAATTTCACTGAGATTTTATCGCAAAGAAAGACCCAAAAACACAGGAGTAAGGATTAAGGAAAATGATAGGCGTAGAAAGATGTATGGGGGATTCTATAGTGACCAAGAGGACCCAAAAGAGGCTAGAAGGTGGACTTAAGCAAATTAAGGGTACACAAAGGTTAATTGTACTATAATCAAGTGTGACTAATATTGTCACTTGCCGCCTACACCTACCTACAGGTTAGTGAGAAAAGCCTTCAACTCCACAAGGTGTGGTTAGTGGCAGGGAACTCAGAGAAGGGGCTGTCACACTGTTCTCGGACTCTCTCTGTCTAAGCTATCTCCTAGGTTAGTTAAGGGGGGTGGTCCCTAATGAAAAGTTAAGTTAAAAATGATATGAGGTTCTAGGAGGAAAGTTAATTTGGATTACTTGTCAAAAATAACTTGTTTCCAAGAATTAAGCCAACATATGAATAAATGTGCAAATTTCAATGATATATTCAAAGTATAGACCAGTGTCTTCAAGTAAATAACAATAGCTTGCTCAAAAAATGAAATCAAGATACGACGATAGACAATTCAAATTTTAGACTAGAATTAGCATATGAAGACCAATTACAACTATAAAGGAAGTAATACTGTGGAAGAGAGTGCCCCAGATAACAAGATACATCAATTACTCATGAGCATAATGATCATCAAAGTAGCAAATATATGAAGTAACTTGAAATAGTGATGCATCAACGAGAATATTCCAAGTACAAGAAAAGCTAATAGTTGCAAAAATAAAGGAATTCATAATACTTGCATAATAGAATACATGTTTCTTGAAATAAAAATTATATTTGCAGATAAGACTCAAATAAATCCAAGATAGCATAAATACGAGAATTGCATTTGCAAGTAAAGTTAAGTTGTGATGTAGATGTGCTCTTGGTTTATTTTATTAATTAAACTCTAATAAGCAAGATTTCAATTAAACTCCAATCCTCAGACCTCACCCTCGCCCGAAAATTCAAATCTCACAGGGAGAAGTCAATAGAGGTGGAGGGTCCCTAAATGTCTATGCAACCAACTTAAGTTGGAGGTTAATTGTGAATGAGGCTTTGGAAGCTTGTAAAATGCAACTATTATAATATGTCTACTATGTCATGCAAGTAAATTTGTAAAAGTTAAGTAAATGATAGAAATTGTCTTAAAGACAAGATTGCATACACATGTAGGATTTGTGAAAAATATTTGCTTTGCATTATGATAGTTTTGTGGTTTACCCAAAAGCAAATAAAACTTGAGAGATGCCTTGCATGTAAGTTAATAACAATGCTTGTGATTAAGTGAACTCGAGATTGATTAACTTTGCAAAAGAAATGGACTTGAATTTGCAATATGAAGTTAAAATGACTTATAGAAAATTATGTTAATGAACATGTAAAGAGTAGATTGTTCAAAGTAAAGTGTTTGTAGCTTAAATCAACAGATAAAATCGAGAATGTAAAACCTTAAGTTGAATTGTAGCAAATTTATTTGAACAAAATAAAAATGTGAGGAGTGAAGTTTTGTAAATTTAAAGCATGCAATTAAAATGGAAAACGAGAAGATGCAAAAGTTAATTCACCCACATGCTTCTCTTCCTAAATGGAGAGAAGGGATGCCATGGGTAAAACCCAAGCTCCCACAAGAAAAATAGTTTTTTTATTAGTTTTATACAATGAGTAGAAGACCTCTTAATGGGCTGCTCAAAAGATGGAAGAGAATTACAAAAAATGAGTCTATAAGAACCAAGATCTCCTTCCAAGAAGTGGCAACTACAATGGCCAAGAAACAACTCTTGAAATCTGAAAACTACAAATGCACAAAGGCCCATGGCCAAACTAATTTGCTGCTATCCAAGATTCCCCATGACCTCCCTAAAGTTGATCCTCAAGTGCTCTTGGGGTCCTACAACAAATAGTTAGAGTTTCAAACTTTAGCTTCCTCAATCTTGTCAAAACGAAAAGTGAGCATAATCCATAAATAGATCTGAATTTTTTGCAAAACCCACACTCAAACTTACTGTAAAACAAAGGAAAGTTAACAAATATAATCTAGAAATATTCTACAAAATTTAGACTAAGGAATTAAAGCGAAACTCCAATTCTTGTTTAATTTTCAACATGCTCTTCAATAGCGAAATAAAATCGTTATTAGCACAGGAAATCAAGACAAATGATTTTAATTGAAATTAGGTTTTGAAACACAAGCTAAAAGCCAATGATCTTTGCAACACAAAATTGTAAGATGAGGCCTTGGGAGATGACAAATGTGGGTTCTTCAATGAACTTGCTCAAGAATGGGGTGATTCCTCCAAGAATTTCCTTTCACGCTTGAAGCTTGATCCAAGAGATATCTCTACACAACTTCAAATAAACATTAGATTTACATGGGTTAAAAGAAATACAATGATAAAGAGATCTTAGAGATTTTATTGGAAAATCAACCAAAACTTTATCTAGAGCAAACTCTCAAATCTAAATGCCAATGTGAGAAAACTGCACATTAACAAATCTCTAAAAGCATAATAGAAATTAATGAATACAGTAGCATAAGTAGAAAATGAAATACAATGATCAAAATATTACCTTGCTTAAGAAGAGCTACACCTCATATGTGAAACCCCAAAGTCTTTTATTGCAATAGAACCTAAGTGTACATAAGAGCAACGATTCCCCAAACACAATAGCTCGTTTTCAATTGATACAAATGAGAGCTCAAGACTCTATTATATAGAACTATGGGATCCAATTCCAATGTAGAAGTGATTAAACAAATGACATTAGGTGACAATGCCAAAGAGAAATTTGAATTTGTTGAATGGAACTCCAATGCCAAGTGTAAAAATCGAATTCTGGCAAGTGGACATCATTTTCTTTTTCCCTTATGTGCCAAATTCGAATTTTATTATGGAATGACAAATGTATATGGGTGGTAACCTATGTGGTGACAATTTCCCTATTTAAAAAAGAAGTTAAGAAATTATTAAAGAAACTACCTCATTCACAATTTTTTGGAAAAAGTCCTGATTTAATTCCGACTTTTTCAACTGGGAAAAAATCGGTCGATTTAATCAGCCAGCCAAAAAAATCGCGTTTTGGGGATTTAATCCCATTATTTCCCGTCTTTGTCCACACTGCTTTAAATCACCTGAAATAAAACTTTTATTTTTCTGACTGTTTGAGACAGTTTAGAAGTTTCTGTTATGTGACTTTTGAATGGGATTCTAGTTTAGGCAGGAACTAGACTTTGTCTGTTGTATTGTGGAAATTTGAATTAAAGGATGGTTCAGTTTGGATTTCCTTCATTTCTTGTCTGCAGTTTGATTTCTCTGGAATCTCATTTTGTGAAGATTGATTGAGTTTGCAGCTGAACTACACAATTTTAAGTGAGGAAGACATTCGTCAATGCCAAGAAGAGGCAGTTACAAGCATTTCTACAGTTCTTGCTATATCAAGTGTGAATGCTGGCATACTTCTGCGGCATTTCAAATGGTATTGTCTCAAATGTCGTCTGACAATATTGTTGTTGTTTTGGATTCTCAGTCCTGTTTCAGGTGCATGAATATTGAATTTTTCCAGTGAGCATTTCATGTTAATCTTGTGTCTATATTTCCTTGCTAGTTTTTGTCCTTTGAAAACTCCTGGTGCATATTTGTTGGCTTTATATTTTTCATGTGCAAGTTAGCATGAGTTATTTTCAACAAAACTGTTAAGATGAATTTAAGCAGCCATTTTTAACAGAATCAAAGTAACAGTTGTTTAGGTCAATCCTCTTGACAAAAGGCATTTGTGTGCACCAAAATGTTGACACTTGAGAATGCCCTTTGTCAACCCCACAGCGTTATCTGGGGAGAGGGCCCAGTTAGACCTTCTACCATTGAAATTGTCAAACCCTCCGTATAATGGCCTGGCTGCCATTATCCATTTTATGATTTAACTCTAAACGCAGAATGCAATATGTGAATTCAGAATGCAGTCATACAGCTAAACTTATCTAATTTATCTGAACTAGGAAATAAAAAAGTGAGAGATATAGAACTACCCAAAATAAATGCAAACTATAAGCAGGAAATAATTCACTGGATTAAAGATTGCAGGAATTTCCAGATAACTGGCAGTAATAGGGGTAAATCTACAAATTTTATTGAAAGCTGCAGCTCCATATCCATTTTGCCAGCACAATATATTAAAGGAGTAAGGGCAGATATCAACAAGCATAAGAAAAATATATAACTTTGATATCTGACCTTACAGAATTCCAGATAACCGTGAACAGCAAAGGGTAGTCCATACAAGCACATAACACCAGAATTTTTCACAAAAATATGGACAACAAAGGCTTTTTTATTAACTTGAAGTTCCATTACATTGTCAAGCAAAAGCCCTTTCTCATTAGGGTTCATCTTATTTATACAAAAAGAGAGCACGTGAAATTGAAAGGTTTCAGTTCCCTGACCCTTCATTTTCCCAACATTTTTGGAAGATTCCCCTCAACATTTGTTTTACTTTCCACATTTTCTTTCCATGCTTGTAAACCGTTTGGAATTTATGAGAATGTGGATAGTTATGCTATTCAAATGGGGTTCGATAGAGAGCTAAGCTATGCTCTACTTTATCTAAATTTTTCTCAGCTTTACGAGAAAGGTTTTTGTCTTGCTGATTTCTATGAGAGTAGCTATGTACTCTCTGATTCTTGCCTTGCTAATGCCGAGAATCTGTTCTATTGCATGCCTTTCCTGTCTTTGGCCTTCTTCCAATGCTGAAATTACTTCAACTTGGGGCAAAAATGTATCCTTTGCTTTGAAAGAAGGCAGATTCCATTTGTTTGTGATTTTCTTTGCAACTTGCCAAAGCAAACATCTTGTTGGATGTCGTCACTAAATTTCGATAGGTCTCTTTCTACCATCCAAGCTTAATTCATTTTTTAGGATGTCTCTCTCATTCATTCCAGGGACATTCAAAGGAGCATCTTTGTAATCTTGTTGCCTTTAGGAGATCAAGGCATCTTTTCCATTCCTCCTGTCTTCTTTTCTAGTCCTTCACTCTGCTAGGGAAGGCAAGTACTTCCTAATACTGGCTCTGGAAGTCTTGTAGCCTTTTGTAGAGGCTCCTTTGAACCGTGCTTGCCTCAACTTGAATTCTCCCCTTCTCTGCCTTATAATACTCCAGTTGATTTCTCAGAAGCTCATAATCTTTCTTGTAATCACCAAAATTCTCTCACAACAGAATTAATTAAATATTTCCTAAGATTGGACCTTAGGCATAGAGTCAATAATTTAATTTTTTATTTTATTGGCCACCTTTTTATAAAGCTAAGAGGTCAATGGAAGATTATATTGTGACCATTGATCTCAATTGTGGAAGTGCAATCTCAACCCTCCATCATTTTGGAGATTAGGTGAAAAATCTATAAGAGAGAGAAATGGGTTGTGGGAGAGATTAGTTTGAGTTGGTACAAGAGCTGGGCATTTAGCAGAGACAGGAAGTCGAAGTTACAACAAAGTGTGAATAGCACAGAGGGAAATTTCAAGGGCAATGAGTAGGCTTGAGGAGGCCAAATTATCCAGGCTGCATAGACAGGTCTCCTTTGCTGCATAAACTCTCTTTAGACCTGCGGCTAGGGCATAACATGATCCTCATATCTCAGTGTCTAGATGTCTTTACTTAGGACTCACTTCCTTGCTGTGATATCACCTTCTTCCTTGACTGCGTTAGGGCTGCTCCCTTCAAGACTGCGTGTTAGATAGGGCATCCTTTAGGCCAGCGGTTAGGGCTCCATACTAGCATTAAGGCTTCTCTTTGGACTGCGTAGGAGGGATTCCTTTAGGGCAGCGCAGGTGCCTCTATCTTCAATGTGATATCCAGCTCCAAGACTGTAATTTAGGGCAGTCTATGGATCTATTCAAACAACGTCTAGGGCTAGGGCAAACCCTTTAGAACATCGTATTCCTTTTGATCTCTCCTACCACCAAACCCAAAGACAAGTGGAGAGAGATTATAAGAGATGATTGTTCAAATGACTTGAAGTCCTCTTCTATTTATACTAAAACGTGGAGGATAAGTGGGGGCAATTTGGTTGCTGGTCGACTTTGACGAATTGTCACATAAAATCAAATAAATTCATATCTCCATGAATACATGTCGGAATCGGATGATCTTTAGATCAATCCTACACCTCTCGACGAGATGAATCCAAGAAAAATATCATTTGCCATGAATAAGAAGACCCACATGGAGTTTGGCGCTAGTTGCCAATTTTAACAAAGAGGCATAAATGACATTTTTGACTCAATATAATTTTGTTTCTTGATTTACAAATCCCAATAAGGGCCTATTACATGATGACAAGGACTAAGACTCTAGACACAAAACCTAGAAGCCTACAAGGGAGGCTTTGACCTAGAGACAATAAAGAAAGCATGAAACCCATGCTTAAATAATTTTCTTTTACAATAATTTTTTCTTTCTTTTGACAAATACATTACATCATGACTCAAATACAATTATGAAGACCGACACTAGTTACATTCTTCAACAAATCTGGCTCTTCTTATGAGAATATTTCAATTTGAGTATCCTTGTATCTCGTTGTGGAATTATGAATACCTACGTAGTTAAGAGGGAGCGTTGAAAGATGTACCTAGGTTTAGTCTTCATAATTATTTTTGTACTTGTATCAATGTATATTTCATGCAAAACCAAAAACAAAAAGAAGAAAAAGAAAAAATATTATTATTTTTCTAGTCAAACACGTTCTTCATGCTTATAGGGTTTATTTAAGTCGAAGAAATTTTGTCATGTGTGAAAGTCCCATTTAGACATTTTGTAATAAAAGAAAAGTATTATTTTTGAGTCTAAAAGAGTCTTTTTGACCCCCAAGGCCAAGTCGGCCTAGAAGAGGCCTAATTCGACCACATGAAAGACTATATATGAGACTTCGTCCTCATTTGCACACTCACACTCACAAGTTCGATCTCTGAGAAAGTAGAAGATTTGTAGCGAAAGTTAAAGAGGGAAGAGCAAAAAGTCCAAGGAGAGAGAAAAGGCTGAAATTTCTTGTTTTCTGCCCACATGTGCGAGGGTTCTAGGGTTTTTTTCCTGCAAATTGCAGGGCCAAAGTTGCAGGTCTGAGCTGCAGATCCTAGTTGCAGGGCCAAAATTCTGAGTTGGACCAGATTTGGTGAAGTTTGGCCAGCACTTTGTGAGCTTTGACTTGTTTGAGGAAGGTTTTGAAGGAGGGCTGACTTGGGGCTTGAGGAGGTCTTGGTCTTGGTCTTGGTCTTTGGGTCTTGGATGATCTGATTCTATAAGAAGAGAAGATGGTTGGGTTTTCCCCTTTGTGGGGCTTTGCCCTGGCTTGGAGCCTATATCTTGTGTTCTTTGTGTTCTTGTGATCTTCATGTATTTTATGTTTTGGTAATTGCTTGATGAAGAAGATATAATTAAGTAATAAAAGCCAACAAATACTCACAAGTAATTATCAAGTAAGAGGAATCAACTTTAATGTACAAGTACATTGATTTCTCAACAGCAGCTGAATTCATTATATCACTGGTGATGGTATTTAATTTCAAACTTCCATCTGCTCCCTGTACAGAGTCGATAACACCTTGGAGCTTTTCTAAAGACGGCTTCACTTTATCTATTCTACATGTTGTTGCCATATCCTTTTCAATGTTGTTGGACATACCTTGCCCAACTAATTGATCTGCCTGGATTGAATTGCTGTTGCTGCTCATCCTGCTATCCTAGTCAAAATTTGATCCATTTCAAAGCTTCTCTTCATATACTGCTTTAGCCCTTTGAAATTGACTCCTGTATTTTGTTGCATACTCTTGATGGCCTAATTTATCTGCCATTGCCAAGGCATCTTGAAGTGCAGCAATCCATAGACCTCCACAGAATAGCACACTCCAATTTTTATTGCTCAAATATTGACAACATTACATCTACTCCAGTAGCTGATGAAAGTAAAATGTTAGCACAGGTGCCCCTGCTAGAAGGGGTAGCACTACCCACTAAATATCTTCCTAGAAGAAGACCCTTGGTAAGAATGCACATGTTGAGCTGTTAATCAAAATCTAATTTATCTTGAGAAATGCCCACTGCTTCGTGATGGAAGCATCTGATGATGCAGTTTATTCCTATCTTTGTTTGAAGTATCCTATGGAATGGTTTAAGCACAGAAATTAAATCTATGGAAACCTGACCAGCTTAGTGTAGGTTTGCATTACCACAAGGATATCAAATCAAACAGACATTGCAGATATATAATGGGGATTTTAATTTTGAAACGGAAGAATTGACTATTTATGAAAGTTATACAAATCAACACCCGAATAACTAGTACTTATGATCAGTGTTGATAATATCGGTATTGGCAAAATATCGGCGAGGGTCCAGGAAACATCTTATCGGCAATATCGGCAAGCATAAAAAATGCATAATAAATTCATTTTTTTTCAGATTTTTAAACATATAAAGCAATAATAACATGAACCAAACACATTGACACATAAATATGAAGAAAGCACTGATATATGATGTCAAATAGAAATGATGCATCAAACTTCAAGGGCAATACCAAATCCTGCTGATCCCTGATAATTGTCCAATCAAGGACTCAAACAAAATAACATCACATGATAAATTCATTTTTTTTCAGATTTTTAAACATATAAAGCAATAATAACATGAACCAAACACATTGACACATAAATATGAAGAAAGCACTGATATATGATGTCAAATAGAAATGATACATCAAACTTCAAGGGCGATACCAAATCCTGCTGATCCCTGATAATTGTCCAATCAAGGACTCAAACAAAATAACATCACATATCCTGCTGATCCCTGATAATTGTCCAAACAAGGACTTGTTGACCCTGCCGCCTGCACCTACCTACGAGTCAGTGAGAAAAGCCTTCAACCCCACAAGGTGTGGTTGGTGGCAGGGAACTCAGAGAAGGGGCTGTCACACTAATCCCAACTCTCTCCGTTTGAGCTATCTCCTAGGTTAGCTAAGGGGGGTAGTCCCTAATGAAAAGTTAAGCTAAAAACAAAGATGCGAGTTTCTAGGAGAATTGTTAGAGTTAAATAGATTATTTGTCTAAGATTTATAAGCAAAACCTAATATGAGCAATAGCCATTAACACATAAGATAAGCGTGAAACACATAAACAACCAGTGCCTTCGAAGCGTTGCTCTTTAAGAAATGATTTTTTTTTTTTTTTTTTTTTGCTTAGAA
>APFE031234354.1:65971-101068 GCA_000404065.3 Pinus taeda
AAATCGCTCCCGGATTCGCTCCCAAACCGGGAGCTTCTGAAAATGGTCGCTCCCGCTCCCGCTTCCGCTCCCGCTCCCTGCTTCCGCTCCCGCTCCCAAGTAACATTGCTCTAGATTGAATATAACCACAGATCTTCATTCTAGAAATCAAAAATGTTGTTTGACTAATGGAAAAGCTTAATCTCTACTTGTTCTTTGAACAGCTGATAACAAAGAAACCTTCTTAGACGAATTTTGTCTTCTGAAGAAAGCATGCATGGCATTTCTGGTAGGCCTCAGTAAGTTCATGTCTGATGTTTGGGCAGCTGGACACATCTTCTGCACTCCATTATACTTACCGATGAAGCATATCTTGAAGTTAACATAATTGTCGTTTTGCATGTCTTCTATAACCAATAATGTTGGTTTGATAAAAAATCTAACTGTTAAATTCTACTAATATGTAAATTATTGTGTGAAAGTATAAATGTTTTTTCTAAAGCAGGACTAGATTGGCTTATTTTCTTTATTACAAACACTGCATATTTTGTCTTGATTTACGTGTCTCATGCAGGAGTGTCAGTAAAGTCAATGACGAGTGGTTTGCAGACGAGGAGAATGTGCGAAAGACTGTGGGGCTGTTGGAAAAACCAATTGTAGAAATAAGATCAAATGTAAAGGAGGCAAGTAATCTCTGTGACTTGCGTGACAGCTATTTTTATTACGAAAATGCAATTGACTATGCATCAAAGGAATCCTTTGCTTCATATCATTAGACATCATTGTTTCCTTTTTGGCAGTTAACTTGTGGTATATGCTTTGAAAGTTATGGTCGTGAAAGAATGAAGGCAGCTGTTTGTGGCCATCGCTTCTGTGACACATGCTGGGCAGGTATTGTGAAGATGCCTAAATAAGATTGCCAACTTATTACATTGTTGGCAAGGCTTTTAGGAAGGGCTTATTGCTTTGTATTTCTGAGGGAGATAATGGAAGCTAGAATTAGCTGTTATTACATAATGGTTTAGATTGCATTCTCCAATTTCATACAGTTTCTATGGTTTTCCACTTGATTTAAAAAACCAGAGTTGAATACACGTTGTAACTTATAATCTAGCGCTAAACTGGCTAACTTTGCAAACATGTTGAGTGCTTTTTAGCTTGGCATTATTCTTTGCTTCTCTATTAATATATGGTTTATCCTTTATTTCTCACTGCTTCTGACGAATGTTCTACAATTTTGTTGCGTTCTGACATGAAAAATGAACTTATTCTCTAATCTTTTTCTTCTGAGCATTTCATGCATGATGTTTTAGATCAGACGAGCTAGGATTGAGTTAACCAATGAGCAGGTTGGAAAAGATGTTTAACTCCTCCTCTCTGATGTGAAGGTTACATCCATACATCAATAAATGATGGACCTGGATGCCTTACATTACGATGTCCTGATCCATTATGTGTTGCTGCTGTTGGCGAAGATATGGTTTTTTCTTTGGTTTCTAATGAAGATAGAAAGAAGTACATGCGCTACCTTCTTAGATCATATGTTGAAGACAACAGAAAGGTGGATATCATTTCCTGACATGCTTTTATCGATAATCGATTTTTGTTCCTTATTCTCTAGTCACAAATGCACAAACATATATGTTATTTCTGTTGTCTATTACTAGAAATATCAGCACAGTATGTTTGGATTTATTTTGTTCTTAAGCAGAGTATGAATGATGATCACTGGCAAGTTTTTTAACATTTACTTGTTCATCTCAAGCTGCAAACGTACAAACAAATATGTTATTCCTGCTGTTTGTTACTAGGAATATCAGCATAGAATATTTATTTATTTTTAATTTTTAATTTTTGATTCTTGGGCCAAAAAAGTTTGATAATCTCTGACATGATTATATGAATGATCGATGGTTGTTATTCCATCTCTCATATGGTGACTCACAAACACATAAATTAGTATGTTGTAACTTATTTCTGCTATATTTTACTTGGAATGTCAGCATAGTATTGCAAGATATTTTTCTTTTTCTTTTTCAATCTCTTGAGCAGAGAATGACTGTTAAAATATAATAATTAATGTTTATATAAATTAACATGTTCTGCCAAGAATGCATGCTTAGCTACATTAGCCAGATGGCTGGTGATGTGATATCCCCTGGCTAACATTTTCCCCTTTTGTAAATAATTGTAATTTCTTTAAAATGATTGAGAAAGGGACACAGATTCCATTGCATGAGGAAGAGGGTTGCTTGAGGGAATGGTTGTTCTTTAAATAACATACCTGGTTGGTGGAAAACAATTAAATGTGCTGATTGTGCATTGAATTCAGCTGAAAAGGGAAGGACTGGTCCAATTGTCCTTCAGCCCAAACAGCAAGCAAAGAAAAGGACAGTTTATGAGCAGCATGTCTTGCACTGTCAGGGGATGACTGCTGTGCGACTTGTGAAAGAAGGAAGGCAGTTAATCCATTGGAGAGGAGGGGCGACAGGCATGGATGGAAGGAGGCACGCTCCCTCTTGATCTCACGTGCATGGACAAGCGGGAGCTATATTGGCAGCAAATGCAACATTCAGAGCTACAGTGTGTGAGAGAATGCAGAGCTGAGAGAGAGAGAGATCAAGTGGTCTCTAGCATGGATTGACTCCAGGAAAGGAGCACCGGCTGAGGAGCCTTCTGAGTGAATTGTCAAGGAGAGCGTGGCTTGCTTGAACGGCTGAAGAACCAATGGAAGCTTGTGCATTGATGAACATATTAGATTTGGGAAGAATCACTCAGGTGTTTGTGAGGGCTGAAGAACCACCAGGAATGGCCTTGCGACTGACGCTCTGGTGCTTGAATCACTGAGGAACCACCTGGAGAAGTGATTACTTTACCCATTAACAACTTAACCATTGATGAACTTTCCTAATAGTGGACTCTCTTCTCCTGAAAGTGAGCTGGAGTTCTCTATATTGTGAAATGTTGACATGACTCTGTGTATGCGTGAGCCATAATGAGCTTAGCTAGTGGATGAAGGTAGTAATGGCCTGGTGATATCTTGTTTCAATAGGTATGGATGGCTGAAAGCACCCAAAAGCACCCCACCTCAAGCTTTGGAATCCGGCTCAGGGGTGACAGTTGCAAGTAAGGCTTGGCTGCAACTGTCTGTGGTTGGGTGGAGAGTTGTCATGCCGATCTCAGTTGCCATCTCTAGTGCTAAACTCCAAATAAATGTCTGTAAATGTCTTCCTGCTCATTAAGTTCATGTTGAGCTGTTACATTAACATTTTATACACTGTGTGAATGATTCATGGGTCACTGTGATTGGAATGGAACATTCTGATGAATATGTGCTCTTATGTTGTAGCGTTGTGCTAATGCTCTTTACGTAGGAAATGCACGAATACAACTATCTTTACGAGTACTGTATGTATTGTGTAACATCATTGTACGTGGTATGAGCATTGGATGCTCATCAGGTGGCCTCATGCCCGTGTTAATGTTCTCTTTATGCTTACTATGTGGCCTCAGGCCTGTAGCAGTGAATGCCTGAAGATTAATAGTGTAGCACTGTAGTTCATGCCTGGATTTCCCATCCACAAGAGCGAAATGTTTGTGGGCTTGTAGTATTGAGAGTGATACGTCTGTATTCATGGGTTATGCCTGTAATTGAACCATAAAAGGGGGAAATTCCAGCGTACTTGTAGAATGATCGACTCCTTGTCGCCTTTTTGGCACCATATGTGTTCTGGTTAGTCTTGGAGCCTGTTGTGCTTATGTGCTTCTCAAAAGAGGCCTTTGGATCTTTGTGACGAGATCTATTTATTCCTTGTAAGATATTGAGGACCCAGATCTTGAGAAGACTGGATTGACAAATTCTTGTACTATGCCTTGTACTTTGGTCGTCAAGACCTTGGAGAGGGTATACTTGAGGAAAGCTTAGGAGGTATAGCACCGAAGTGTGCTTCATAAGCCCTAAATGGCTATGGTTTCACTTAGGCGCAGGTCCAAACGTTTGCAGAACCATTGTGGCTGAACCATGGTTGAACCCCTTTCACAAATGGCACATAGTGTGGAGTGGGAGAAAGACCTTAGCCACATTCTCAGCCTCTTAACCTTATCCATGACTTGGATGGATGTATTGGGCCGCATGAGGGTCAGTTGAAAGCTAATTCACTAGCTATATGACCGCAATGCATTACCGAGCGCGAGGCCAGCGATGAAAGGCCAAGATTAAGTGGGGCAATTAAAAATTAGGCAAGGGCCCAAGATGACGTCAGCTCGGAGGGGTTGCATCCCAGAAGTCCACAGAAGGTTGCGTGAAAGGAATGCCCAAGCTGGTGAGGACTGGGATAGTATGGCAAGAGTGGGGCCACCAGAGCCACTAGGTAAGGTATAGGGCTGTGGACCAATCAAAAGCATTGTTAGCGCATAGGTGTGGCCTTGCTAGGGCACGTAAGCCCAAGGTTATTTCCCAAGAGTGCAAAGCGAAATGCAAGTTTGAAGGGAGCGGGACGATGTGTGCTTGGGCTGTGGTGGCAGACACGCGAGCACGGCAACCAAACCATTGGTGCAGATATCTGGGCCCATAGATAGGTTAGCCTGGAGGGTCAACGTTGGAGCAACTCGTGAATGCATAAAGTGTAACGGCCTGGTAACGAGACTTGGGCGACGGGAAGTTTGGCAACAGAGGAGGATTGTTGAGTTGGGTCATATATATATATATATATATGCATACGACCTACATATTAATGCATAACGCTTGATTATGAAACCCAATCCATGAATGGGTCGACAACCAATAAACCATTGCCAGGTGGCACCAACAAATTAGCTATGGCAACCACGTGGGTACCATGTGTCAAGGATGATAATGTGGCGCTCTCTAATTTGCCAGAATTTCAAGGTCGTATCTCTTGATCCGAAGGTCTGATTGAGGCACGATTTTATGTTATCGGAATCGTCTTGATGAGATGAACATAATGGTGATGCCTAACTGAGGTTTTAAGTAAGTTGAAAAGATCAACATTTCTAGACCTTATTTCCGTAACAACACCTTGGATCTTGGGTCAACATAGTAACCACCTCCTCTTAACCGGTGTTATTGTGAGGACTTAGGAGGGGTGTATTACGATTGACATGGTTGTAATTGCAAACAATTATCTAACTTTGTCGATGGCTACTACCCTTCTAGAAGACGCCTATTTTGCACTTGGATAGTGTGCTACCTTTCAGATAATTCTATCCATTGATGGAAATTTAGTCACTAATTATAAAAATTTAGTTGATTTGGCGAGTTTATGGCTTCCAGTCTAATTCATATGTTCTAGCAGTGTGAGTATGCTTGTTCCCGTGTCATGAAATTTCAGTTTGTGCTATTATTCCAGGATGGAGAAGATCCAGATTGAATGTTTATAACTATATAATATATATTGGTAAGTGAGTGTTGGTAAAAGGAAAAAAAACCTTGAAAAATGGGACAATGCATCTGGTGTTTCTTTGATGCCAATATGGAATGTGATGCACCAACCAAGGATTGGGTTGAAGTATTATCCTTGGATGATCTCTTCACTGCAACTGCCTTTTATTTTTTAATTGAAGAAGCATTTTCATCGAGCCTCTTGTCTTCTTCCTGTTGCACATATTAGAGGACTTGTTTTCCTGTTTCAATTCGCCTAGCATTACTAGCGTGTTTGAGAACACTGATATTGCATACTCATGGTGCATATGCACCTGAGTAATATGAGGAGTGTGAAAATTTCAAGTCTGAAATCCTATTGCAACAATTGGAATTAATTTGCTACGACAAATATTGAATATATCACACTGCAACCTTCACAAATAAAACTGCGGAAAATAATAGCGTTGGAAACTGAGAAATATCCTAGCACACACACACAAAAATTAACACAAATATTTTTGGAGAAATGTCCGCGGAAAAACCCAATGTGGGAAAACCGGTGCAACAACTGAGGGTTTTTATTATTATGCGGCAGTGAAATAATTTGAGTACAATTTGGATGCCGAAATTGGCAATTTTGTAGAGAAAATACTGACAAAAATTATTTGAGGGAAATTACCGTCACTCCAAGCAACCCTGGCACTTGACTGCCTCTGAAAAGCAAGCCATCCACCTAGCTCTGTGCACGCGACGTGTCACCTCTGCGCGGTCCCTCAAATGCTTCATCTTAGAACTTTTGCAAATCAAGCTGTCCTGCATGCTACTGACTGGGAAAACACTTCTCCGACACTCTGGAACCCTTTCTTGGCCTCTAGAACTGGAAAAGTCTTCTTCCTTCAACAAATCGAATTGCCCTGTGCAGCCTCCATGCAGCCTCTGTGCAGCCGCCACGCAACTTCCTGGAGAAATTTCGGCCTCTCTGCAAAGTACGTGCCGGATTTGGAAAATCTTCCTTCCGATTCACTGTCCCTGCCCCTCTCTGTCTCTGCGTTCCTTCTAAAGTTTGAACTCTTTTGACAACTGACTGCTGCTCTCTGGAAAATCGAACTCTCCAAGGAAATTGATCTCTAGTGTGTGTGTTCTCCATCTACCCATTGACTTCTTATAATCTTATGTTGGACCTTCAACGGCCAAGATTAAAACTTAATCAAGGGCCAAGATCATATCTAATCGATCCATGTGAGTTTCTAGATGATTCACATGTTATCTTAATTAATTCTGATTAATTAGCTAGATTTCCTAAGTTTAGACTTAGGAAATATAAAAAAGTAGGCTAATAATCTAATTGAGACACTTTTAGGTGGAATTTCTAGAAATGATTTCTGGGTTATGGAGAACTTGTGTGTTTTAGCCTCTGCACAAAGTTTCAAGACTAGAACACCTCTAATGCTACAAAAACTAACACTCCATCTTTGCGAGGAAGGTGTTCTAGTGCTGAACCACTGTTACAACACCTTATCTCTGTATCACCCTCTATCACGCTGATGATGTCTAGCCACTGTGGCTGCCTGCCATTGCCCAACAACCGCTACGCAACTCTGATGCTGCATCTGTGCTGCTGTTGACACTATTGTATTGCTGCCAACTCTACATCTGCACTGCAACTCCCTCTCATCTGTTGTTGCTGCAATTGCAACTGAGAAGCATCCTAAACACTGAATCAACTGTGTTTACTGCATCTATCTGTTGAGTCATGACTGCTACTAACCATTGTACTGTCTACTGTAGAATTTGCACAATTGTTGCCTCTGCACTGTGACACTTTGCACTGCTGCCAATACTTCATTAAGCTCCTCAACTCTTGACTGCTACTAGTCTGCAACTATCACCCGGGAATCTGAATGCATCATTAACACTGATCCATCCTTCTACTAAATACTGTGGGCCCCTGTAGCAAGGTAATGAATCATGAGGAGGACACCGTAATGGACCTTGCCCAAATTCTGCAACTCTGGGACTACAACTCCATATCGCCCCACCTCATTCCTGGAGGTATAACTACAAACATAGCAAAATATTCCTCCATCCTGGAGAACAATTTATCTATCTCTACGGACGCTGCTGCCTAGTTCTGCTTCTCCTGGTTGTCCTTCTTCCTGAGAGGACACTGAGTATTGTAGTGGCCAAACTTGCCACACCTGAAGCACTTGACCTTAGATAGGTCCTTCTTCTTCTTCTCTTCCCCTTGTCCCTGATTGGGACCCTTTGATACTAGGGCCACATTCTCCTCTTCCTTCTCACCCTTCACGACCTTGCTCCTGCTTCTGCTAATGGTGCTCTTTACCAGAGTTTACCTCAATTCCTCCTGTTGTAGGTTTGACCAAATTTGTGTACCATGAGGCAATGTCTCTTTGCCCAAGATACTTTGGACAAGCACTTGCCACTGATCTGAGACACTGTTCAATGCCAACCATACAAGCTTTGTCGGTTGAGGTGCCTCTCCAACTGCAAAAAGATGATCTCAAACCTCCTGAATCTTGATGAGGAAGTGACCTATCTTTGCCTTCACCCTTCTGCATCCTATGCTTCTGAGTTTCTCTTGGAGAAACGTCTTCCATTGCTGGGAGGAACTATGATATAGCTCGGAGAGAGCACCCCACATTTCCTTGGCAGTGTTCTTGCCAGATATATGTGAGACTATATGATCTCAGACTCCATCCAAGATCATCTGCTTCGCCTTCGCCATTTCTTTTCTGTACTCCTTCAGCTGGTTTGCATCTTGGGGTATTGCTACCTCATTGTCCACACAGGCTTTCAAGCTAAATTCATCCAGAAGGAAAGATATCCTAGCCTTCCAGATGACATAGTTGGAGGCTCCCTCCAACCTATCTTGATCTCTAAGCCCCACTGTGGCCATCTCTAAATCTGGTAAAAAATCTCCCTCCTTCCCTCTGCTCTACTGCTGGATCTGCTACACACACTCCCTCCGGAGTGAAAAACTCTGCCAATCTCCAACTGGAAAATTGGATTTCTAAAGCTTGAAATCCCCTGAGAGAAATTTCCCTTAGTGTGTGCTATTTCTCTTCCACTTGGCGCTAATTCTGCTTCTGCAAATTGTTGCAAAACCTTTTGCACCCAAACAAAGAATATGCTCAACGAAAATTTGAGTCGCTGTTGCTCACTCTGCCTGTTAGAATCACTCAACTGGAAAGTCAAATTTTTCTACCAACATGCACTGAAAATTGAACTTCCCCAAGCAATTTGATTTGCCTGGCTTAGGCTCTGCGCAACCCCCAAAAATTCGCCTTGCTGCTCCCTCTAAACAACAAAATTTTGCCTCCTCTTGTGAGCTTCCTCGTCTGATTAAACACACTCTATCTTCTAATTGTTAATTAATTAACAATTTATTTGCTATGAAAAATATCTAATAAATCCCACTGCAACCTTCACAATTAAAACTGCGGAAAATAATAGCGCTGGAAACTGAGAAATATTCTAGCATACATAAAAATTGACACAATTATTTTTGGACAAATGTCCCTGCAAAAACTCAATGTGGGAAAATCGGTGCAACCACTGAGGGTTTTTATTATTATGCAGCAGTGAAATAATCTAAGTACAATCTAGGTGCTGAAAACTGACAATCCTGTAGAGAAAATACCGGCAAAAAGTATTTGAGGGAAATTACCCTCACTCCGAGCAATCTCGACGCTTGACAACCTCTGAAAAGTAAGCCGTCCACCTAGCTCTGCGCAGACCTTGCGTCACATCTACACAATCGTTCAAACGCTTTAGCTCATAATTTCTGCAATTCAAGCCATCTCGCCTGCTGCTGACTGGGTAAACGCTTCTACGACATTTTGGAAGCCCTTCCTGGCCTTTGGAACTAAAAACGTCTTCTTCCTTCAGCAAATCGAACTGCCCTCTGAAGCTTTTGCACAACTTCCTGGAGAAATTTTCGTCTCTTTGTAAAGTACTCGCTGGATCTGGAAAATCTTCCTCCGGCTTCACTGACCCTGCCCCTCTCTATCTTTGCTTCCCTTATTAAGCTTGAACTCTTCTGGCAACTGACTGTTGTTCTCTGGAGAATTGAACTCTCCAAGGAAATCGATCTCTAGTGTGTGTGTTCTCCATCTACCCATCAACTTGTTCTTATAATCTTTTGTTGGACCTGCGACGACCAAAATTAAAACTTAATCAAGGGCCAAGATCATATCTGGTTGATTCGTGTGAGTTTGTAGATGATTCACACCTTATCTCAATTAATTCTAATTAGTTAACCAGATTTCCTAAGTTTAGACTTATGAAATATTAAAAAATAGGCTAATAATCTAATTGAGACACTTCTAGGTGGAATTTCCAAAAACAATTTCTGGGCTATGGAGAACTCCTGTGTTTTAGCCTCTTCTCAAAGTTTCGAGACTAGAACACCTTTGATGCTACAAAAACTGACAAGGAGTGTTGCAATGGTTTCTGCATCATTTTTCGATCAAAGATTAGTGCCTTTTATATTCTAACTTGTTAAACTTCTATGTTGCACGAAACTTCTAGGAACCCGATGTTTCGGGACGTACTTGTACTCGAAACTCCGAAACTCGACCAAAACTTGATCGAAACTTGACCATTATGTAATCATCTATGAGAGTTAATATAGACTTGGTTTTCCTTCTAAATTGTCATCTATGGGTCTTGTTCCCTTTTTTCTTGCAAGAAAATGTGTTATTCACTTATATATATATATATATATAATATATATAAATATATAAATAAACATATATGGCATTTCAACCGACGTTTCCATTTTTGGGAGGTGACGTTTCTAAACGTACTCGTTTCGGAAACTACGAAATGTTTTGACGTTTCGTGCAACTTAGTGGAACTTCTATTATGGTTGTGATTATTAGTTCAATCCTAGTGGTCCTCATTATTTTATGAAATTTTTATCGTAGCATTCAACATTTCCTGGTCTTGCATTGTTTTGTGTGCCTTGCTGCTATACTCACTATTGTTAGTTGCCAACATGAAGTCGAATCATACAAGAAATACAACAATGTGATGAATTTTGACATGCAAACTAGCAAAAACTACTATCATTATTGCCTGTAGTGAGGTTGGCCTTATTGTGGAAGTTGCTTCATTTTGGAAGCTTGGTTTTATCTGACCGGCCTGGTTGTGTATCATTTGCGTTACTTCCATGGTAAGTTTGTTTTTGAGTTAAACAAATTTTGCTTTATGTTATCTAGGATGACAAGTTTGCTCGTCCATGTGCTTTTTTAGTCAAGAGAGAGAAATCATTGCGAGTTCTTTTCCAATTTTAATCTTAGTTGGTTGCGATGACGTGATGAAGTTGAGGTCTAAAGATCAAATTTTTCTAGTGGTGAAAGAATTGTTTTCTTCCTAGTGGTAGATGGATTCCTTGAAGTGGGTTGTTCTCCTTCTAGTGGTGAATGGATTGCTTAAGTGGGTTACTTTTTGAAGATTTTTAAAGTTTAGTGTTAAGGAGGGTATGTTTGAAAAATCTGTATTCCAAAGGGATGGTATTTTCTGTGGTTATTCAATATGCATTCTAAAGCTTGTTTCCACAGGGTGATGGTCATATTGGTCACCAAGGGATGGTAATATTAAGTTGGAAAAGTTATTGAATAACTCTTTGTACTACAAAGGATAATTGTGTCTGAAATATTTTTCGAATCACTTAAAATTTCTTGAACTTCCAATAGCACCATCTGGTTTTCCAATAGGCCTTGTGATTAGAAAATGGCTATTTGTGTGGGTACGCTTCCTAAAGTCATAGCATATGGAAAATATTCTAATGAGTGGGCATATAAAATTGAGCTGTTTCGAACTGCGAGAAACTAGTATGACCTGGTTGTTGATAATGATGTCGCTCCTACTTGTTGAAATATGTGACTAGGTTCGGTCTTCATAATGACATATGTAATCATGATTTTAGGTATTTGTTGTAAAAAGAAAAATAAATTTATTATTATTATTCTTGAGGCATGGGTTTCATGCTCAAGGGAAATTATTTTTAGGTTAAGCACCCATTGGATGCTTCTAGGGCTTGTCTTTGAGTCAACAAGTCATAAAAGTCATTGTCATGTATAGTTGACCCTTTGGGGCATGTTACATATTGTAAAGAAAAATTTATTTGAGTCAAATTGGAGTCAAAGACCCTCCAAGACCTTGTCATGTTGCCTTAAGCAACTGGGCCTATATGAAATATCAAGTCTGCCTCAAGGAAGCAATTCGTACCCTTGGAAAGCCTATATATAAGAAGGAACTTCACCTCATTTGGATACACAACAAGGAAGTTCGATCTCCTCAAGAAAGAAGTTGGAAAAGGAGGAAATTCAAGGATAAGATTTAGAAAAGCAAGACCAAAGTTTTGGATCTCTCTCTCTCTCGTGTTAGGGTTTCTAAAGTTGTTGGGCAAATTGAAGTGTTGGAACGTTGCTGGGCAAGTCGAAGCGCTGGAAAGTTGTTGGGCAAGTCAAAGTGCTAGAAAGTTGTTGGGTTGAAGTTGTAGAAGAAACTGCTGGGGTCGAAGTCGCAGAAGAAACTACTAGGGTCGAAGTTGCAGAAGAAACTATTGGGATCGAAGTTACTGAAGAAGTTGTTGGGGTTGAAATTTCTGGAAAGAAAGCTCATCAAGGAGAAAGGTTGACTTGGTTTTGGAGGGGTCTTTGTCAAGAGTCTTAGGTGTTAGAATTCATCATTTGAAGATTCTATAAGAAGAGAAGAATTCTTGTGCGTTTTCCTCTCAAGAGGAGCGGTTTTGGCCCTGGCTAGTAGCCTACATGTTGTGTCCTCTTGTCTCTTTGATCTTCATTGTTTGGTAACTGTTTGATGATAAAAAACATAATAATAATCAAGTTAAAGAAGAAGCTAATCAAGTTA
Source organism: Pinus taeda (assembly GCA_000404065.3). Lineage (NCBI taxonomy): Eukaryota > Viridiplantae > Streptophyta > Pinopsida > Pinales > Pinaceae > Pinus > Pinus taeda. The sequence goes on from APFE031234354.1 coordinate 78,234, forward strand.
AGTAAAAAGACATCACAAGCAGTTATCGAAGTAAGAGAAATCTTTTAATTTAGCTGCCCTAGATTTCTCAACATGGTATCAAAGCTAAGGTGGCCACAAAAAGAGGAACATGCAGCTTGAAGACCATTATTGAAGAAGGATACATAAGGGTCGAGCACATGGAAATCATCAAGAAGGACTAACCCACTCATCATCTTGAAGGAAGGAACTAAGGAGTATCTAAGGAGACCTCAATACCCTAGCTCATCCAAAGAAGGGTTCTACACTTGAAGCATTCTTGGGAAGCTCACATATTTTACAATCATCATCACAAGGAAAAGAAGACCTCAAGGACCCTTCCTCCACTCAAAGAAGGACTACACATTGAAGCATCTTGAAGTCTCTATATCCAAGGAAAGCAAGAAAAGCATTGTCATCATCATCATCATCATCAAGGAAATCAAAGAAATCTCACTCTCATTGAAGAAAGGAATACTTTTCAAAGCATACTTGAAGGAATACATCTTCATCAAGAAGACATATTCTATTATCAACATCTTCAAGAAGGCATCAAGTTGAAGATATCATCATCAAAGGAGCATCTTCACTTGACAAGTAAGTATCTTTATATCTATGTCTGAATTTAAATGACTTCATTCTGCAAGGAAAACAATAAATTGGTTGGGTCATCAAATTTTCTTGCTTGGAAAAAGCCGATAGATTTGATCCTCATAGAGAATGAAGTTATTGGGCATGTTAAGGGTTCAATTTCCAATTCATCACAAGAGGAAGCTCAAGCATTGTCGAGGTATACGAAAGGAGAAATAAGGGCTCAAAGAATCCTTGTAGAATCAATCAAGGATCCCCTCATCCCTTATGTTGCAAAGTTGGAGAAATCAAAAGAAATCTATGATAAGCTAGTGGAATTATTCTCCGTAAGCACTGTTGGAGAAGTTATATCTTTGAGAACCGAGCTATATAAGATGAAGGTATCAAAGGAAGAAGGGATAACACCATACCTTATGAGGGTGTCACAAATAAGAGACCAACTATAAGAGTTGGAGGAAATAATGTCTAACAAAGAGATGGCCATCGTTGTGCTCAAGGCTAATGAATGGGGCAACTTTATATCAAGCATCTATGGAAAGAAGGAAGCCACCCCATTCAGTGGATTTTGGTCATCATGTAAGATTGAGGAAACAAGGTTGAAGACAAAAAGTGATGTGGGATCAAATGAGCAAGTTCAAGCATTTGCTGCCATGGCTAGAAGAAAAGGAAAATTTGGAAAGTTGGTCCTTAGAAAAAGAAGAAGACCCAATATGTCTATTTTCACAACTTTAGTCACTGGTTTTAAAACGCTAACAGTTTCAATGTCAACATTAATTTGTAAAAAATAATTTGAAAAGCGTTGACAGTTTCAGTGTTAGCGCCGAGTTGCAAAACACAGGGTTAAATTGCTCACTGATTAATTGTCAGTGTTATTGTAAATTCCGAAAATCAAAATGCGATGACATTCAGAGTAGCAACACGTGTAAAAATGGTCAGCTAGACTTTAATAGTTGGAATGTCAACGCTAAAGGAAAATTTCAAATTTTGTTTCATGTCCGAATGATGCGCTGATGGAGCACATGTCAACATATGAATGAAAATTTGTCAAGCGAGTGTTGATCAATTAGATGGTGACATGATGTGATGGGTTTCTGGGTTTCGCTGCTGAGAGGTAATGTTTCATTAAAAAGTTATGATTTCACGATTTTTTATTTTTTGTTAATGTAAGAACCAATCAAGTTGATTATACGATTTATCCATTGCCACATTGTGAAATCATTTATTTTAAATGGTAAAGCCCATATGCTGTATGGTTTAGTGATGATAATATTGGCGAGATATCGCTGAATATCGGAAAATATCACGATATTTTTGGCGAGCCGAAATATCGCCGAGAAAATATCGCGATATTTTGGCTCTTGAAAATATCGCGATATTTTTGAGATATCACTGATATCTCGATAAAATATAGCGCGTCAATATAAAATATCGTCGGGCAAGCTATGCTGCGGCTAGAAAAAGGGAAATTTGCCTTTTTTTTTCCTCATTTCTGTTTCTGAGTGTTGGAGAAGGAAGGGAAGAGTTTTGTGGTGGTTGTCAAGGAGGGATTGAGGATCAAACAATGATTATCACCACCAACTAAGATTTTTTTTGTGGATCAAAGATTGAAGATCAGTGAGACAAACTTCATTTCTTCCATTAGCAGGTATGTTTTTAAAAACCTTGATGTTAATGATTTTTTCATAGATTTAGGGTTATGCTTGCTTGCCTCTTTGCCTACCAACATTTTGTTTCTTTGTTTTTTCTTTCATTTGCCATGATTTTCATGCCCATGAGCCAATTCAAGGATTTTTTGCATATTTGGACATCAAGCTTCATTTTTTTTCAACTTTCTTATGCACCCTGTTGACCACTACGTATTAACCATGCATAGCAGTACACCCCCTTTTTTCGCAAAAGGGATAGCGTGTGATTGACGTGTCCATGCTGTTTAATTATTATCATCAGCTTGATCATTATGTTATGTTGTAAACCCTTTCTGCCTGTGTAAATTGTAAATAATCTCAACAGATCTGTGTCGTATATGTAATTCCCTAGGTAAACCTGATTTTTTGGTGACAATCTACATTCCGGGAGGTTTTTTGTCTCACTGATCTATTCTCGGATGGTCGACAGAGTTTTCCTTCAGCCTTACCCCAAAGCCGGAGTGGATTTTGTCATTGGGATCTTAGGGGAGTCCTAGTGTTCTAGATCGAGTCTATATAAAAGTGATTTGGGAATAATCCTAACTATTTGGTTAGATTATGTTATTACAAATTGCTTGATCCGCTAGATTATATTTGTGTCGCAGAATTGGGTAGTCTGTGAGGGTCCTTTTCAGATGGGTTTTCCCCCTTGTAATGTAAAAAATTTGAAAATCATGATGTAAAGTGTCCCGAGGGTTGGAAAAATAATTTATCCCCTCATCGGTTAATTAATTAAATTTTCTTGCCAAAATTAATTAAAATCCTAAGCCAAAAATTTAATTAATTCTAGGTCCTAGGTAAATTTAAAACCTGCAGGGCAAAATTCGTTGGTCCTTAAAAATTAAATTATAAGAGGACCAGGGACTAAGGTAAATTAATTATTTTGTTAAATTTTAAAGCTTTGGTCCCTATGGTTAAGTCAAATTTTGAGGAAATTAATTCAAAAATTAAAATTTTGAATTAATTAAAATTCATTTAATTGAAAAATTCGAATTTCCTCAATAAATTAAAATTTCGACAAATGAGATTATCTTTAAATAGGAGGTCATTTTGTCAGTCAGGACCATCCGATCTCAGGATCGTGTACTAAGCGGAAAGCTCTCTTGTAATCTTTTTATGAGCAATAAAGAAAGACTTTGGGGTTAATTTCTGTTGGTGTTACTCTTCATGGAAATACTGTAATATGTGTCATTTTCATGCATAGATTTCTTTTTAGCCATTGATGATAACTTTCTGAAGAGTGATTTGAGTATAGGTATCTTGCTCAGTCGCTGGGGTTTGAATGATAATTTAAGTTTAGAATATAATAGTAGGTATCTCTATTTATTTGAATTTTATTATCGTTTTCTCACTCTATGTTGATGGTTAAATTGTGTTTCTGCAGGAAATCCTTGATTATTAGATCATCGGGCATTCGGGGAAGTTCTTGGCTGAACCAGCCAACTCCCGATCCATGTTTTCTCAAAAGCCCAGCTTAAATTTGATCCCGGGCTTATCATAAGATATTTTTTATGGGTGATGCATGAAGGGTTTTGAGCTCAGTATCTCCTCTAAAATTCAAAAAAAATAAATTTTTCTATGTTAAATCGTTAGATCTGGCTATTGAGGGCCTCAGATTATCAGATCTGGGAGCGGAGTTGGACTCACACTCCCTAGATCTGATAGATTTGCCATTCATGTATATAGATCTGTAAATAATTGGAGTTTTCTGACTTGGGTGTTTTTTGGGTCATTGTACATATCGTTTGGGTGTTTCTTGTTGTATTGCAGCTACAGATTTGAAGGAGAAAACCGTGTAGAGTCCAGATCTAGGCCCTTTAGGGTAAGATTTGGATCTCTAGGGTTCATCAATATCCTTTTGCAGGGATTTTGTTCAAAAGAATTTTGCAGTCCAGGGTTTTAAATTCTTTTCTTGCATCTGGAAATAATTTCGTCGGTGTTTCACTCATATAATCTGAGGCATTAAAACACATTAGTTTGAAATTCGTTTTCTTGGGTTTATTTTAAATCGCTGGATGCATTTCTTATGCTGCCTAGGGTTTTCTGGAAAAATTTCGAATTTTTTTTATCTGGGTTTTAGTTTTTTATTTTTAGGATATGGAAATTTTTGTTTGCCTGAAGTCTTTCCTCTATCTTTTGCATTTGATTTGCTGCTCAAGTCCAAGCTTCTGCTCCAACAAACCTACATACACAACAAACCAACTCTGACCCTAAACTTGCATTAAAAAAAAAAAAAAAACATTGTCTTGCCTCTAACTCTTCCTCTGGCCTCTGGCCACCCATACGCTACCTGCAAAAGACCGCCTTTCCCTCTTCGTCCAACTCCTCAAACTCTGCACCTGCAAACCTGTGTATAGCCTTCCACCTGCAGCTTCCCTCTTAGCGTTTTTCTGACCTGCGTTTTTCTCCTTCATTCCTTCTTCCTTCCATTCAATTTCCGCACTGCCATAGCAATGCTGCCATAGCTATCCTCCCTCCGCCTCCATCGCTGCATCACCTGCTCCATTCTCCTCGCCATCAAAATCACTCCTTGCTGCTCCAACCTGCAGCACATTACCTGCTCTCTGCGTGAGCCCACTGCCTTCATCGTAGTCCACGCAGCCTTCAACCTCTGTCTACCCTCAGCCCTCTCCACGCTGCCATCTCTCTGCCGTCCATCCTCCCATCGTGGCTCCTGTCCACCGTCGAGCCCTATCTCCTTTACGTGTACCTGCAAGCATGCTTCCCATCGCATTTTGTCTGCCCTCATCCATTACGAACTCCCTCTTGCAGATTTGCACCACCAACAAACGCATACATACGATTTTTGTTTATACGCTTCTGTGTTAGGTTAGATAGGTAAGTTTAGGTTTGGCATATTTATGATTTAGATTAGTTTTGATATTTTTATTTTCATTTTATTTTTTTAAAGCTTAGGGTTAGCATATGTGTTTTAGTTTCATTAAATTTTAATTTAGTTTTGGTTTCTTTAGATAGGTAGCGTTAAAAAATTTAAAAAATTTATTAAGTATGTTTTTGTTTTGACTTAATTAAAAATAAAAATAAAAAATTCAATTTTTGTTTTCATTTAGATTTTTGTTTGTTTGTTTGTTTGTTTGTTTTTTTGTTGTTTTTGTTTGTTTTTGTTTGTCTGTTTGTCTGTTTGTTTGTTTGTTTGTTTGTTTGTTTGTTTTGTTTTGTTTTTGTTTTTGTTTTTGTTTTTGTTTTTGTTTTTTTTTGTTTTGTTTTTTTTTTTTTTTGACTTGAAAAAAAACATTAAAATTCTTTAAAAAATAAAAATTAAAAAAAAATAAAAACTAAAAACTTAAAATCTTAAGCATAAAATTTTAAATTTGGGACTAAGGATTTAAAACGAAATAAATTAAGGGGTTTTCGCTTAAACATAAAATTTTTTAATGTGGCCTATGGCCTATTAAAAATTTCGATTTTTTAACCTGTTGATTTGTTTTACTTCATTAATGGTTATTGCCTAAATTCAAGTCCTTTGGTGTTTCTGATGTTAAATGCTAAATCTTAAAGTTTATGATGGTCAAGGTGCGATAAATCATATTGATTGTTGGAAAAGGGTTAATTAATCCTAGATCTGGGTAGTTGATGAAAATCATTTTAAATCTAGAATATCTTGCATGTTACAGTTTTGGGCCTTTGTATTGATTATTCATGACTGTCATTATTTGTCACATATTGGAAAATTGTTCTGAATAGCTTGTTTTACTTAATCTACGGTTAATTGAATATAAAGGCGTTGGTCTATAATTGTTCCTATCTTGTGGTCGTGCCTTGGTTGCATTAGCATTTAATCTATTCATTTAAGTTATTTGAGATTCGTTTACTTTCGTCAAAATTGTCTATCATTAAAATCTCCTAGAGTCCGTTTTCTTCATAGGTTATTTCATCCATTTTCCTAGGGACTAACCCCCTTGACTTGTCTAGGAGAGAGTCTAAACGGAGTGAGTAAGGATTTAAGAGTGACAACCCTTACTTTGAGCGTTGTCACGGTACCTAGACATTCTGTGCGACTACACACCCTCTTATTGTCATTTTTCATTCACATTGCAAATAATGTAATAATTTTTTTAAATGAGGTGGTTATTACTTATTATTTTTTTATGTTGGGGGGTTTAATGCCAATTTTTTGTTTTTGTTTTTTGCTTTTTGTGCCCTAGGTTTGAATTATCTCACTACAAATGTCAAATATGCCAAAACCCTTGGACCCATTTTGGGAGTATGTGGAGCCTGTTGGTGAGGCAAATCGGGCATATCTATAATGCAAATTGTGTGGGACCAAGATGTCAGGAGGGGTTACGCAATTGAAATACTATCTGGCTAGACTCCTGCACATGATGCAAATGTAATGCCTTGTATGGTTTCTAGTGCAGAGGTTATACAAAAAGCTCTTGAAGCAATTGTTGAACAAGACAGAAAGATAGCTGCTAGGGAGAGGCAATGGTCTCAGATAGATCGCTGCTAGTTTTATTTGTTTTGCTACATATAAGTTTATAACTCATGATGATGAGATATTTTGATATATGTGATGTTATTTTGTATTGGTTCTCCACATTTGAGTCCTTGAATGGACAATTATCAGGGATCAACAGGATTTGGTATCGCCTTTGATGTATCATTTCTGTTTGACATCATATATATCAGTGCTTTCCTCATATTTATGTGCTAATGTGTTTAGTTAATGTTGTTATTGCTTTATATGTTTAAAAATCTGAAAAAATGAATATATTATGCATTATTATGCTTGCTGATATTTGCCGATATTTTGTCGATATTTTCGCCGATATTGCCGATAAGATGTTTTTTGGACCCTCGCTGATATTATCAACACTGGTATGGTTAACTTGTTATATGTTTTATGCCAAAAAACAAGCTGTTAGTATCCCAAAGGCTCAGGATCAATTCCATCTCCTAGTATCGGTTTTAATGCTTAATGGTGAAAGCTATGGAAAGGGGAAAAATTGCACAAAGGAGAACCCAAAGCACCCAACTTGCTTGAAATCTATCCAGAAATTCAACAAAGCTTTCAAGACATAGGGTGGGAACAATTTTTCTCCCGTTGTACATGTTATCATGATGGCGTTGCCAGGGCTTTCGTGGAGGATTTCGATGGGCAACCAGTTAATGTTGGGGGAATCTCGTTCCCTGTTATCGAGGAGGTAATTGCAGAGGTCACGGGCCTCCCTGCAGATGGAGAAAGGGCCTTAAAGAGCCATGTTTTAGATGGAATTGATGTGCCATTCTTTTGGAAGGATGAGTTTAAGGAAATGAATTGGCGCTCAAAAATTCAGAGGTACTAGTTGAAGGACGAGTGACATTGCCTCTTGCGTATTAACGAATCTTACTTCACATGCAAAGGACGCTATAATTGGGTGAATCTCTATGATTTCTGGCTCCTAGCTCACATAGTAGGGCAGTTAAGGATGAACACTCCCTGCTTTATGTTAAAGTCTCTAAAGCATATGTCTGCTAGGGTTAGGGCAAGACCAAATGCATCTACTCATTTCATATATCATAAAGGTCTGATTACACTATTGATTGAATGTCACTTGAGAAAGGTAGGGAGGACTTGGGAACATTTTCTGTTTTGGGGAGCGTTTGAAATTCAAATTGTAAAACCAAAAAGGGGCATAAATAAAGCAAGCAAAAAGAAAGCTAAACAACCCCAAAACCTAAAATACAGGACCTCATCTATGCAAACAAGGAATCAACAAAAAGTAGAACCAGTTCCCCCTTTAATTCTCGAATTACCAAAAGTTTATACCAAAAAGATTGAGAGGTTGAGAAAAACAAAAGATGCCCCTTCTCCCACTGTACCTCTACCTACAGAACATAAGTCAGCAAACATACAAAGAAGGGCAAGGGCAAAATGACTGAGTTTGAGACAGAGCGGACACCAGTTGACAAAGAACCCACCTTAGCAGAGATGTTCAAAGGTGGAAAAAGACCACACACGACCGTGGAATAAGCTGAGATTGAACATCAAACTTAAGCATAACCCTAAGTTGGGAACATAAGTCATAGATGTAGACAAAACCCCTCAGAAAGACTTAATCATAAACGAAGAGGAGTCCAAAAGCTCAAAGAAAACCAAGAAAATCCAAGGCTCAAGGAAAAGGATTACTACAGAGGCCCATAGGACTAAGAGACAAAGGAAAACAAATGTTGACATCCTACTGGAAGCAATTAGCACACTCAGCTTGTCGGTTTTTGATAGCACAGTTTTGATTGCCAACTGCCCAAATGGAATTTTGACTGAAGGCCGATAATCTATTTGTCAACGATTTGCACTGCTAAATGTTGATGAGTGCTGACAGTTTCAGTGTCAGCGCAATTTTGCAATTGATTTTTATGAAAGTGCTGATAAGCAACCCGTCAGAGATCCTGGCCATTATCCGATTTTGAAAGAGTATTAGTAAATTGGTCAGCGCTGGCAAATCAAGGAACCCCTAAAGGAGGAGCAACATAACAGATGCCATTTTTAATATGGCGCCGAGGCACAAATTCTAGGAAACAAGGCAAAATATCAGTCAACGATTTTGACTACAGTTTCTTGCCGATATTTTAGCAGACTGTTTTATCTTTAGATACAAATATTTATGAGTTTATGTAATATATTCATGTATTAGATATGCACGCTTTATGTTTAGCAATTTGTAATGAAGAACATACGAGAAACCTGCCTTTTTAGTTTGTAACTTTTCCTATAAAGACAAACTCTCGAGAATGAATAAGGGTTGGTTTTTGATGAGAAGACTTACTGTATATTTCCGAAAGTTTATTGAAGGAAGCCTGATTTTGCAATAGAGATTCTTGTGTTGGGAAATTTGGATATTTGTTCTCTTGTTTCTGTTTTCCTTTCTATGTTGTCATATGTATGTTCTTCTATGATTGATGGGAGTAATGAACAAAACTCATATTTATTATGCTTCGTTTATATGTTCAGTCATCCATAGCTTTCCTGGTCTATGCTTTGTAGAATTCATCCTTGTGATGCTCTTATAAGTATATTGTTGCCCTCTTATTCTGCATTCCATCTCAACAATTTAAAATATCAAAGTATCTCAGCTACCCTAGCTCTGTGAAAGTTTTAGCTTGCTTTCTTGATTAAGCCAAATATTTGACTCCATGCCCATTGGAATTCTATCAAACCCTACCACATTTTGAAAGCCTTGTTACAACAGATCTCGTCATTGTTCTAAGTACATAACCAATCATATTTGGCTGAGTTATAGAAGGGCCCCCCTTCGAATTTAAAGGGCTAGCTTTCAATTCAAAAGATTGGTTAGAGGTTACCTTAGAGTTTTTCCCTTACAACAAAGGTTTTCTCTAAGTGATAACATTTTGGTGCTGTTGCTGAAGAACAAAAGATATATTTTCCTTGAACAACTTGATTCCTTAAAATCAGATTTTTGAGAGCAAACCGGGATCTGAACATTAGTTTGGTTGCAAGATTGTTCTCTAGCGACTACACCTTGAAAATTAATGTAATCCTTTTGGCGAAGTTCTGGCTCATAGGGGGGTCTACACATAGAGGAACCCTGATTCAAATCCACCACAGATTTTGTTGAGTCCAGAAAGGCTCTTCAGAATAAGAAGAAGATCTCCAAAGAAATAAGGTACGGTTCATTTAGAGAGGTCGTATTCATTACCTAAAAAGGTTGAATCTCTTGATGATATACAATTCAATATCAAATTTGAACAGACTCTATTTAGATCAAAGTCTGAAAGAAATCTCTCAGATATTGTGTTTGATGAGACCATATTTGAAACTTTTATTTCTGGTTCTGTTAGTCAAGAATTAGATTTGTTGACAGAAGATCAAGAAATTTGGTTTCAATATCAAAGTTTGAAAAGATAGTCCATGAACTCCATATAGCTGCATCCAGGTCCCCAACTTTTCCATTTTCTAGTCCATCATTCTCTGCTTCAACTAGCCCTCTAGTTTCTGTGGGACTTCATACTCCTATTTCATCAACTGTCACGACAACAACTTCACTTCTGTTGTCATCTGCATTCTAGATCCCGAGTGTTAGTTCAAAATCATCTCATACAACTATGGCTGCTAGATATGCCCCTCTTAACCTCCAACCTCCACTACATGATCTCCCTCTTAACTATGGACAACGATTACTTCAGTGTGATGGTACAGGCCCCCTCACAGCTCAGCAATATGTAGATAAGCTGAATGATCTCATTGATCTAGAGGAGGTAGATCATGAAGATGTTAAGCTTAGACTTTTTGCATAGAGTCTTTCAGGGGAAGTTAAGAGTTGGTTCAGAGCTTTACCATCAGCAAGCATTGCTAATTTTCAACAGTTTGAACAACTCTTCCTTACTAGGTGGGAGGTGAGAAAAAATCCTTTGCAAATATTTGCCGAATATGAGAGTCTGAAAAGAAACCCAGGGGAGACAGTTCAAGAATTTACAAAAAGTTTCAATAAGGTTTACAATTCAATCCTTGCTGTGATTAAGCCCACCCCTAGTTTAGCCCTGCTACACTATCCCAATGGTTTTGATGCTGAACTAGCTTATCAACTTAAAGAGAGGAATTTCGCTACCTTGGAGGCGATGCAGAATAATGCTATAGGAGTAGAAGCAAATCTACTGGCTAAGAAAGCAAAGATGAAGACTGAGAGAAGAGTAGTGTTTAAAGAGGAACCATCTTCTTCATTGGATGTTAAGTTTGATGTTATGTTAAAGACGATGGAGAAACTAGTTGACAAGTTGGCCCCTCCCAGAAGTGAACCTCAACCTCAGTTGAGGAACTTGAATTTCAGAAGACCTCAAGGCCCTCAAAATCGTCAAAGAGAACAAAAAGGTCCTGAAGAACAGCAGGCTATTAGGCCTCCTTTTCCAGAAAGTTTTGTTAATGAAGATTCAACTGAAGAAACATATCAAGAAATAAGTTGTTTTGATGATAAGGAAACTCAAGTGTTTGCGACTAAGGAAGAGCATGATAATTCTGCGAATTCTTCAAGAGTGAAAGACAGTCTTTAGACGTGTCGTTCTGAAGTTTACCAGTAGGGTTATAATAACACAGTGGCAAATTTTCAAAAGAAATATAATCTTAGAGGCCGAACTGTTCCAGTTAGAGCTCCACCACAAAAAACAACAGCAGGAGAACAACAAGTTGAACTAAGAAAGGAGATACTTAAAATACCGGAGGAGCCTGAAAAGGCAAAGGAAGCCAAGAAAGATGCCAAAGAAGTGGAGAAGGCGTAGACATCCTTCAATTTGGAGAGTGAAATTGGTAAACTGAATTTTTTTATCCCTCTTGCTAAACTATTAAAAACTGAATAGTATAGGAAACAAACCTTTTCAATGGTTAGAAGTTCAGAAAATGATAAGATAAATATCGATTCAAAAGATTCTCTCAATTTAGATGATGATGCTCCTGCGTTTGTTTTTGGTCCCGATGTAACTATTGTGAATGATGATGTCCCTCCTTTTTATGTTAGGTTCATGATATGATCCTTCATAATGCCATGTTGGAATATGGAGCATCACACAATTTGATGCCCAAATCAGTGATGGACACCTTGGGACTTGAGATTACTAGATGTTATAAAGACTTTTTTTCATTTGGTTCGAGAAAAGTCAAGTGTTTAGGGTTAATAAAGGATCTGGTGGTAACCCAGGCACAAATACCTGTAAAAAGCGTGATGATGGACATAGTCGTGGTAGATATTCCACCAAGATTTGGTATGTTGTTGTCTTGGTCATGGACAACAGAGCTAGGATGAACACTTCAAATTGATATGACTTATGCATCCATCTCATTGTTTGGTCAACCAAAGAGGTTATACAGAGAAGTCTAGATGGCTTATATGGCCGGCAACCAAAATCAGTCAGATAAACATCCTGTCTATGCAGTAGATACGAAGATTGGATCTCAAATTTTCTTTAATGACAGCTATGCTGATGCAGAAATACTAGAAAAGATTGAGAGCAATTTTCAGGAAGAAGGACAGGTAGCTCTAGATGAAGGCATCTGGAATTTACATTTTGATGGTTCCACCTATAGAGAAGGTTCCGGAGCAGGAATTTGGATCATCCCACCAAACATCACTAGTCAACTACGTTCTTTCAAGCTATATTTTGACTGCACTAACAATATTGCAGAATACAAAGATTTGATCATTGGGCTGTATTTGTTGAGACAACAGAAAGCAAAGAGAGTTTGTGTTTTTGGAGATTCTGAATTGGTTGTGAATCAGGTCAAAGGTATATATTAGACTAGACAATCAAGGATGAGGGCTTATTGCAATGAGGTATGGGACATATTTGCTAATTTCTTTTCAGAGCATATATTTCTTTTGTTCCTAGAAGAGAAAATGGAATAGCAGATTCTTTAGCTACTGCTGCCAGCACCTTCAAAATTCCCATTTACCCAAACAAAAAATATGAAATTAATGTAAGACACAAACCCTCTATTACTGACAATACCAAACATTGGCAAGTCTTTGAGGATGATAAAAAAATCAGGGGATTTCTGGAGAGAACAGATGATTTTATCAATACCATGATTGACAGAGATGATGAGGAAGCAACAGAGAAAAATCTTGAAGCAACACATTTCTTAAATACTATTGCTGGGAAAGATATCATACAGTTGAACAACAACATAATTCCTAGAGGCTTAGTCCCTTTAGAAAGACTTTTTGACTCAAATGATGTAGCTGTTAAGCCCAAAATTTTACCAAGTGATGGAGAAATGGAGGACTATAAGTTAGGGATAGAAGAAAATCCTAAGGTAGTCAAGGTCTCTAATTCTTTGAAAGCAGAACAAAAACAACAGTATGCTGAATTGTTGAAATAATTTTCAGATGTGTTCGCTTGGAGGTACGAGGATCTGAAGGTTTATGATAACGCTGAACACACCATCCTGAGAGAATGAGAAGCCCTTCAGGCAAAAATTGAGAATAATCAACCCTAAGCTGCTGCCACTAATTGAAAAGGAGGTTAAAAGGCTTTTTGCTGCTAAAATCATTGTCCCTTTGAGATTTTTGAAATGGATAGCCAATTTGGTCCTAATAAGGAAAAAGAGTGGAGAAATCAGACTCTGCGTAGACTTCATGAATCTAAAAAATGTTTCTTTGAAGGATAAGTATCCTTTACCCAAGATGGAACAAATTTTGTAGAAAGTACTTAACTCCGAAAGAATTTCTATGCTTGATATATTCTCCGGATATAACTAGATATTGGTAAATCCAAAAGATCGGGATGAAATTGCATTTACTACACCATGGCGTACGTTCATGTACTCAAAGATGCCGTTTGGGCTCATGAATGCTGTGGCCACTTTCCAAAGAGCAATGGACTTAACATTTGCTGATGAGAGGGACAAATTTGTTGTGATATATTTAAATGATATTACAGTTTTTTCTAAGTCTGAAACTGATCATCTAAAACATCTAAGGACAATTTCCACAAAGTGCAGATGTTTGGTGTTTCATTGAATCTAAAGAAATCTCATTTGGCCATGAAGGAAGGGAAGTAACTGGGTCATATAGTATCAAAAGAAGGTATTCAGATTGATCCTAGCAGAGCAACAACCATACTGAAAATTGAGCAACCAAGGAGCAAGAAAGAGGTTCAGTCCTTCTTGGGTAAGGTAAATTTTTTGCGCAGATTCATTCCTAATTTTGCTGATATTCTGAAAGTTATCACTAGTATGCTGAAGAAAGGTAATGAAATTAAATGGACTGATGAGGCTAAAGAATCTTTTGATGATATTAAAAGAGCTCTAGGTTAGGCTCTTCTACTCATCGGTCCCGATTTTTCCAAAGAATTTGTGATTTTCTCTTTTGTGTCCGAACATACCATTTTGGGTGTTTATGCTTCAGAAAAACCCAGAAGATCATGAACATCCTATTTCTTTCTTCAGTAGAGCGTTGAGGGACACTGAGTTGAAATATGATATCATGGATAAACATGCCTACGCATTGGTAAAATCACTCAAGGATTTCAGAGTTTTTGTACTTCATTCCCATATAATTTCCTATGTACCAAATGCTGTGGTAAAAGGTATTTTATACCAGCCTGACAACGATGGAAGGAGGGGGGAATGGATTGCTAAAATGCTAGAATTTGACCTAGAAATCAAACCCACTAAGCTAATCAAAGGACAAGGCTTGGCCATATTGATGACTGAGGCAGATCTTGGAACTCTTGGGAATCGGGATTAATCTGACTATGGAATTATTAGACATAAAGGATGAATCATTTGTAGCTATGAATGATCTTTTTAAAAGTTCTTCATGGTATGGTGATATTGTTTATATATTGCAAAATCTACAAGCTCCACTAGGAACAAATAAAACTCAGGCCAGATTCTTAAAACTCAAGTCTATTAAATACTGTATCCTTAATGCTTATTTTTTTCTGGAAAGATCCAGAAGTTATTTTACTAAATTGTTTACTTGAAGATGAAGCCAAGCAGGTGATGAAATAATTCCACCAGGGAGCATGTGGCGGTCACCATTATTGGAAAGCCACTGTTGACAAAATCTTGAGAACGGTGTTTTATTGGCCTACAGTTTTTGCTGATGTACATAAGGAAGCTGCAGCATGTGACAAATGTCGACTTGAAGGAAAAGCTAAGTTGATGTCTTTACCCTTGAAGCCTATTTTTGTAGAAGCACCATTTCAGCAATGGGGCCTTGACTTTATAGGCGAGATTCATCTAGCATCATTAGCACAACATAAGTGGATCTTGACAGGAACAAACTACTTCACTAAATGGATTGAGGCTCTACCAACCAGGCAAGCAATTGATCTTGTTGTCATACAGTGTTTAGAAAACATTCTTTCCAGATTTTGTATTCCAAAAAGAATCATCACTGACAATGCTCAATGCTTTAAATCTAAAACATTGATTAAATTTTGTGATGAATACCATATAATTCTTAGTCACTCTACAACCTGTTACCTCCAAGGTAATGGACTGGCTGAGTCATCAAACAAGAATCTAGTCAGAATCATCAAAAAGCCATTGGAGGATAATACAAAAGCTTGGTATACAAAGTTCAAATTTACTTTGTGGGCTGATAGAATTAGTACATAGAGATCAATTGGTACCACTCCTTTTCAGCTGGTCTATGGGGTAGATTCAACTTTCCCAGTTTCTCTTGGGACACCAATTATGAAGTACTTGCAAGAATTAGGAGAGGAACCAAATCATTTTCAAAGAAGAATCAATCAATTGATAGAGGTGCAGGAAAACAGAGAAAAAGTGTATGAGTAATCTCAACGTTTCCGAGAAAAGATCAAAAGGATATTTGACAAGAAGACTAAGGAAGATGATATCAAAATCCAGGACACAGTTTTAAAATGGGATGCCCACATTGAAGATAAAGGTAAACACGGGATGTTTGACCATATTTGGAAAAGTCCATATCAAATTGTAGCTTTTCGTGGTAAGAATAGTTTTATTTTGCAAGATTTAAAAGGAGAGTTACTGCCTGGAGGTCCGGTCAATGAGCAATTTCTGAAACATTACATTTCTTGAGAGAACATTTCACTTATTCATTGTATATATCCATGTTATTAGAAAATTTGCAGGTGTTGATAAACATTTTGAAGGACTTGAAGCCCGGGGAGAAGGCCCTAAGGTTATGATAAATGGTTGTCAGAGGATAAAAGTTGCTTTATTTATTTATTTTATTTTCCAGTTCCAAAGGAGTCTGTAAATGAATAGGTTTGGAAAAATGTTTTTCGTATAAAAATAGAGTCAGTGAAAGTGTTGCTTTAAGAAAATCTATTGTAATAAATAGGCTTCTGGTCTATGGGGTTCTCGCTGCCATCTATGATTGACAACATCCCTGTGGAGCCAACGCTTATCACAATTTTAGTCACCAATTTTAAAACGTTGACAATTTCAGTGTCAACATTAATTTGTAAAAAATAATTTCAAAAGCGCTGACAGTTTTAGTGTGAGGGCTGAGTTGTAAAAAAAGGGTTAAATCGCTGACAGATTAATTGTCATTGTTATTGTAAATTCTGAAAATAAAAATGCGCTGGCAGATTAAGTGTCATCGTTATTGTAAATTCTGAAAATAAAAATGCGTTGACATTCATAGTGTAAAAATGGCCAGTTAAACTCTAATAGTTGGAGTGTTAGCACCAAAGGAAAATTTCAAGTTTTGTTTTATATCCAAATAATGCGCTGATGGAGCACACGTTAGCAAATGAATGAAAATCTGTCAAGCGAGCATTGATCAATCAGATGGTGACATGACATGATGGGTTTCTGGGTTTTGCCACCGAGAGGTAATGTTTTGTTAAAAGGTTATGATTGCACGAATTTTTTTTATGTAAGCACCAGTCAAGTTGATTATACGATTTAGCCATTGCCAGGCTGTGAAATCATTTATTTTAAATGGTAAAGCTCATATGATGTGTGATTAAGTTGATACATGTTTTATGCCGAAAGAAAACAAGCTTTTAGTATCCTGAAGGCTCATGATCGAATCCCTCTCCCGGTCTTGGTGTTAACATTTGACGGTGAAAGCTATGGGAAGGGGCAGAAAATTACACAAAGGAGAACCCAAAGCACCCGACTTGCTTGAAATCTATCCAAAGATTCAACAATGTTTTCGTGAAGCATGGTGGGAATAGTTCTTCTCTAGCTGTACAGGTTATCACGATGGAGTTGCCAGGGTTTTCACAGAGGGTTTTGATGGGCAGCAAGTTAATGTTGGGTGAATCTCGTTTCCTGTTATCGAGGAGGTAATTGCAGAGGTCACAAGCTTCCCCATAGATGGAGAAAGGGCCTTCAAGAGCCATGTTTTAGCTGGAATTGATGTGCCATTCTTTCTGAAGGATGAGTTTAAGGAAAGGAATTGGCACTTATAAATTCAGAGGTTCTGGTTGAAGGACGAGTGGCATTGCCTCCTGCATATTTACTATTACCCAATTTTACTTCACATGTGAAGGATGCTACGATTAGGTGAATCTCTATGATTTCCGGTTCCTAGCTCTCATAGCATGTCAGTTAAGGATGAACACTCCCTATTTTATGTTAGAGAGTCTGAAGCATATGTCTGCTAGGGTTACGACAAGACCAAATGCATATACTCATTTCATATATCATAAAGGTTTGATTAAACTACTAATTGAAAGCCACTTGAGAAAGGTCGGGAGGACTTGGGAACATTTTCTATTTCGGGGAGGGTTTGAATTTCAAACTGTAAAACCAAAAAAGGGGTAGAAAGAAAGGAAGTCGAAAGAAAGCTAAACAAACCCCAAAACCTAGAACATGGGACCTCATATGTGTTGAGATATCTAGGGCATGTATAGTTAAAATATTTATCTGCTTGATAATTGTTTGTGATACACTTTTACGTCTTAGCTTATAGTCTTTTCTTCATTATGTTATTATTGTGTTCTTTTCATCAAGGCAATTACCAATATGCACAACAAAAGACAAGTGACACAGTATGTAGGCTTGCTAGCCAAGGCCAAAACCTATCACCTCTTGAGAGGAAAACTCAATCAAAATTCTTCTTCTAGATCTTCAATTGATGAGTACCAAGACCATGACACAGACCCTTGACTCTAGTATCCTCCCAAGAACCTTGTCACTAACCTTGATGCTATGCCTCTTCCCTATCTCGACTTTCTTCTTGATCTCGAACTTCTCTCCTCGGCTACTTCTAGAGAAACTTAGTCTCTATCCTTCACACTGCTTCTTCTTGACTTCCTTTAGAGAAACTCAGTCTTTATCATCTCACTGGCTTCCTCTAGAGAATCTCGGTGTCGAGCTCTCTATCTCAGTTACCTAGAAGAAAGCTCCTTTGCTGTCCCAGAAGAAACCTCCTTTGCTGTCTAGAAGAATCCTCCTTTGCTGCCCCAGAAGAAACCTTCTTTGTTGCCCAGAAGGATCCTCCTTCGCTGCACTAGAAGAAACCCTTCTTATCACTTCTTCACATTTCTCTTTGTAGCCCTTCTTTGTCGCACTTCTTCACCGAGTGTATGTTGAGTTGCTTGTCGAATTGCTTGCCTCCAAGTGAGGCCGAGTTAGGCTAGATATACACTTCTTCTCATGTCCTTTAGGCTGACATGATCTCAAGAGTTAGGCCAACTTGTTCTAGCATGTTCTTCCATCGTTGTAGGCCGACTTTAAGAGGATAAGTGACAAGGTCTTGGAGGATACTTTACATAGACAAGTTTGACTCTATACAAAGTGTAACATGACTTCATTACATGGCAATGACTCTAATCATTTTATGATTAGATGCCAAATAATTCCTAAAGACTCTCAATAGGAGTCTTGACTCAAAAATAAAATCTCTTGCTCATGAAACCCATGAAGCAAGTAATACAATAAATTTATTTTTCTTCTTTACATCTCATTACATAAAATCATAATTACGTGTCATTATGAAGACCAAACCTAGTTACACTTTTCAATGATTTGTGCAAAAAAGGAGTCAACAAAAAGTAGAACCGGTTCCTCCTTTAATTCCCGAATTACCAAATGTTTATACTAGAAAGAGTGAGAGGCTGAGAAATAAAAAAGATGCCCCTTCTCCCACTATAGCTGTACCTGCAGAAACAAAAGTTAGCAAACAGACAAAGAAGGGCAAAATAATTGAGCCCGAGAAGAGCAGACACCAATTGACAAACGAAAGTACTGAGCTGCTCCCTTTGTCTCGGAATCACTCGATTTGGAAGGATCGAATTTTTCTGCCCCTTACTCATAAAAAACGAACATCCTCGAGTAACTCGGCCTCTTGGCAAAATACTGCGCTGCCCTTGGGCATTTCAGCTTGTTGCCCTTACTTAGCAGTGAAATTCCTTTCCGTTGTTTCTCAGCTCTCCAGTTGATCAACTCCGCTCTGATACCATGTGGAAATTCCAAACTAGAATCTATTGCAACGACTGGTATTATTTCTCCTAATTGTTAATTGATTTAACAATTTATTTGCTACGACAAATATCGAAATAAACACACTGCAATCTTCACAAATAAAATACTACGAAAAAATAATGCGCTAGAAACTGAGAAATGCTAGCATACACATAAAATATGAGACAATTATTTTTGGACAAATGTCCCCGGAAAAACCCAACTTGGGAAAACCGATGCAACAATTGAGGGTTTTATTATTATGCAACGGTGAGAAATTTTGAGTGCAACAATTGAGGGTTTTATTATTATGCAGCAATGAGAAATTCTGAGTACAACTGGATGCCAGAATCTGGCAATCCTACAGAGAAAAATACTGGCAAAAATCTAGTGAGGAATTTCCTCACCCCACAGGCAAAACCCGACACAACTTGCCTTCAGAAACTTGGCCTTCTGACCCTTTGTGTCAAGCCTCTGACTGGTCTTTGATGAAGTAATTTTGTTTTCTGCTTGCTGGAAAAATGCTTCTCTGACTCTCTGGTACTCCTTCCCAGCCTCTGGAACTGAAGACATCTTTCCCTCTCAGCAAATCGAACTTGCCTCTAGAAGCTACTGCCCAACCCTTGTGTCGTCTTCTCTATGACTCTTTTGCCTCTCTGCAAATGCACTTGCTGGACCTGGAATACTTCTTGCAGTCTCACTGTCTCCGTACCTCACACACTGCTTCGATCCTTAGCTCTCTCCTACAACTGACTGTTGCTACTCTGGGAATCGATTTGCCTAGAAATCGAAATGCTTAAGTGTCTTCTCCATCACCACATCAAACTCGTCTTATAATCCTCTGTTGCAACACCAACAACCAAGATTAAAACATAATTGATGGCTAGGATCATCTCTGGATTGATCTGTATGAGTTTCTAGATGATTCTCGCCTTGACTTAATTAATACTAATTAAGTAACCATATTTCCTAAGCTTAGACTTAGGAAATATTTAAAAACTGGTTAATAATCTAATAATTCATTTCTAGGCAGAATTTCTAGAACGATTTCTGGGTTTCGGAGATCTCATGTATTCGAACCTCTCCACCAAATTTCATGGCTAGAACACATCTGATGTTACAAAAACTAACAAACCACAGTTTCTAGCTGAAATTTTAGCAGATTGTTTTATCTTTAGATACAAATATTTCTGAGTTTATGTAGTATATTCATGTATTAGATATGCATGCTTTATGTTTAGCAATTTGTAATTAAGAACATATGAGAAACATGCTTTTTAGTTTGTAATTTTTCCTATAAAGACAAGCACTTTGGAATGAAGAAGGGTTGGTTTTTGATTAACAAACTTACTTTATATTTCTGAAAGTTTAATGAAGGAAGACTGATTTTGCAACAAAGATTCTTGTGTTGGGAAATTTGGATACGTGTTCTCTTGTTTTTTGTTTTCCTTTCTATGTTGTCATATGTATGTTGTTCTATGATTGATGAGAGTAAATGAACAAAACTCATATTGATTATGCTCCATTTATATGTTCAGTCATCCATAGCTTTCTGATCTGTGCTTTGTAAAATTCATCCTTATGATGCTCTTGTATGTATACCTTTGCCCTCCTATTTTGCATTCCATCTCAACAATTTAAACTCTCAAAGTATATCAGCCACCTTGCCTCTATGAATGTTTTAGTTTTCTTTCTTGATTAAGCCAAATATTTGACTCCATGCCTAATGGAATTCTATCAAACCCTACCACATTTTGAAAGCCTTGTTACAATAGATCTAGTCATTCTTTTAGTTACATAACCAGTCACATTTGACTGAGTTATAGAAGGGATCCCCCTTTCGAATTGAAAGGGCTAGCTTTCAATTGAAAAGATTGGTTAGAGGTTACCTTAGAGTTTCTCCCTCACAGCTAGGGTTTTCTCTAAGTGAGAACAATGTCAAAGATCCAATGCTATGGATGTCAGAAATATAGGCATTTCAAGAGAGATTGTCCTAAAAGAACAATAAGAAAGAAAAGAAAGGAATGAACCTATATCACTGAAAAAGTAGAACAACCTGAGAAGAAGAAATCGCAGAAGGAAGGGATAGATCCTCACTTTTAAATTCTCATAAGTACATAGCAAGGAGAAGTAGGAGGTGAAAAGACTTCTACCATGGCTGTCATGTTGAGAAGCATTGTAAGTATGCTAGGATGCATCTTAATAGAAGATGGAATCATATTAGAAGCATATGATTGAAGCAAAGAAAGAGCTCATGACATTATTATAGAAGCTTGGAAGTATAACTGAAGTAAAAAGTCTACATGGTTGTAGCAGTCATGATGATAGAAGCTCATACTGAAGTAGTAATTTATAGTTGGAAGAAAGTCATCAAGCATAGAAAGAAATCATCATACATCATCAATAGGAAGGAGCATTTACAGGAAGAGGATAATCAAGATCCCTCAAGTGGAACCTTCATTAGAAGGTTCACCTCTACTTGAAAGAAGAGTCTCGTTGATGGTCTACATTCCACCTTGTGTTGGATTCTTTGTTTAGAAGGGTGATGGTATGATGACATAGGAGTGCAGCATGTTTGAAGTACTTTCAAGCAAGAAAAGGAAGTTGCTGAAGGATGTCTAGATGACCAAAAGGAGAAAAGAGATATGTATGTATTTGATAGATTAAGTCATGTCATCATATAGTTGTGATAAGATGGGTGATTGCTCTATCTCATGAGCATGATCTAGCAAGAAAGATTTCTTCCTTTAGAAAGATGCATGAAGGGATATACCTTGAACTAGTTCACATATTGATAAGATGTAGTCAACATAATGTGTCCTCATATGGAATATGAGGTGGCTAACTAGATGAAGAAACTATGTATAAAAGTTCTTGAGGAGAAATATGTGAAGAAAGAAAGAAGAGATCGTGAAAGATGCAACTATAGTCACCTAAGATAAGAGAAAGTGCTCAACATCCGATGACCAAAAGAATTGGCTTGGATGTATCCATGAAAAAGGTATGAAGATTGATGAAGTATGGAAAGGAAGGAGACACTTGACATTGAATATCTTGGAGATGTGTCAATAAATGTGCATGGTGTTGATGTTGCAAGCAAGCAGATGTCATGATGAAAGGTCATCATAAAAGGTAACTTTGATTTGATGTTCTTTTTTATTTTGAATAACATTTGGTTGGGTTGTAATAGGGATACCGAAACTAGAGTTGTAGATGTCACTTACAACTTAGTACTCATGGGAATGGATGAAAGATCTTGAAAGGAACATGACTTGGAAGAGTTAGGTATGTGAAAAAGAACCAGATGTAGACTAGAAGATCACTTTCCTATGCAAAGAAGGATGACATGACTATTGGTCCAACACTATGGCTTGTTGGGAGGAAAGTGATGGATGGACGATGTCCTACAAATAAGAATTGGAAGATGAAGGGTCCATGATGAAAAAGTTGAAATTCATGACATCGAAAGGAGGAGGCATATTAACAACTAAAAGTACCATGATCTCTGCCAAAGAGTTGCTGTTGGAAACTAGTCCCTAGTTGAGAGGGAGCTTGGGTGAGTCCCTAATTAAGAGGGAGCTTTATAGGAATGAGTTAGTCCTTCCTAATCTAAGTTGCACGAAACGGGGAAACGGGTACGAGTTTCCGAAACGGGAAGCGATACGAAACGCGACCTCCCCAAATTTTGGAAACGGGGAAAC
>APFE031234354.1:101817-154346 GCA_000404065.3 Pinus taeda
TGAGATCTAAAATTCTACTTTCTCCATATGAAATCCAATGAGGGCGAAACCACTCTCAAACATCCTGAGTCATTTCATGGTAATGTTAAAAATTTAAGTAAAAGGATGAAAATGAAAAGTAAAGGAGAATATCACTTTTACTTTAAGAATTTAACATTACCATGAACTGCATATCAACACTAGGGAAAAAATTCACTTTTATAACTTTAGACACGCATCTAGAAGCAACAAGAAGTCACTAACATACCCTAAAAGTAAATTAAAAAACAAATTCAAAAAAATAAAATAAAATAAAAACACAAGTTAATGAGGAAACGTGAATTGTACGGCCCTGAAACGCGTTTCCTGCCGTACTGGCCACGTTTCCGTTTCGGGAAACGTGGCAGTACGGCCGAAAATGCGTTTCACGGCCGTACCAAACGCGTTTCCGCGTTTCGTACCTGTTTCCGTATGGAAATGGGCCTCTATACCATGTTTCCTGCAACATAGTTCCTAATTAAGAGGGAGTGACAGATATGGATCTCTACTTCATGTGTCATGCATTAGACCATGAGTAACAACTGTTAGTCTTAGTGAATACCATGAGGAGAGATAAACACATCATTCTTGTCTTCATGTTGTGAAGAAAGAATGAAGGATTGGGTAAGCATCTGAGATTGATTCCTATACTCTTTGAGGATGTGGTAGGGCATCCAATAGGCAAGAGTAGTCGAAGAGGAAATTCCTTGACGACATGTTATTCCAAGATAGGAATTGTCCTAAAAGGACATACCTTGTAAACACTCAGGTGGTGTATGTGCCTTGAGAGACAATGATGATGGTGTCTATTAGTCATTGGTCTCGCCAGCATTGTGCTCTGATCTTGTGGAGAGATAAAGTTGTTAGTCATGGCCTTCCTATGTGACAATGCTAGTTGGTATGATGAGATGCAATAAGATAAGTTGAAATGATAGCTTATGGGATGGCTTACCAATCCAATTCTTCTTATGAGAATTCTTTAGTATGAGAATGTCCAAGTACCATGTATGGATTATGAATACCTCCCTAGTTAAGAGGAAGTGTTGAAATATGTAACTAGGTTCGGTCTTCATAATGACATACGTAATCATAATTTTATGTATTTGTTGTAAAAAGAAAATAAATTTATTATTATTATTCTTAAGGCATGGGTTTCATGCTCAAGGGAAATTTATTTTTAGGTCAAGCACCCATTGAGTGCTTCTAGGGTTTGTCTTTGAGTCAACAAGTCATAAGTGTCATTGTCGTGTATAGAAGACCTTTTTGGGCATGTTACGTATTTTAAAGAAAAAATTATTTGAGTCAAATTAGAGTAAAAAACTCTCCAAGACCTTGTCATGGTGCCTCAAGCAAGTCAACCTGCATGAAAGATCAAGTTGGCCTCAAGGAAGCAATTCGTACCCCTGGAAAGTCTATAGCTGGAAAAGGACGAAATTCAAGAATAAGTAGAAGAAAAACAAGATCAAAGTTTTGGATCTCTCTCTCTCTCTCTCGTGTTAAGGTATCTAAAGTTGCTGGGCAAATCGATGTGCTGGAAAGTTGTTGGGAAAGTCAAAGTGCTGGAAAGTTGCTGGGCAAGTCGAAGTGCTGTAAAGTTGTTGGGGTCAAAGTTGCAAGAAACTGCTGGGGTCGAAGTTGCAGAAGAAATTACTAGGGTCAAAGTTGCAGAAGAAGCTACTAAGGTCGAAGGTGTAGAAGACATTGTTGGGATCGAAGTTACTGAATAAGTATTGGGGTCGAAATTGTTGGAAGAAAGCTCATCAAGGAGAAAGGTTGGCTTGGTCTTTGAGGGGTGTTTTTCAAGGGTCTTAGGTCTTGGAATTCATCATTTGAAGATTCTATAAGAAGAGAAGAAATCTTGTGTGTTTTCCTCTCAAAAGGAGAGGTTTTGGCCCTGGCTAGCAACATACATTTTGTGGCCTCTTGTCTCTTTGATCTTCATTGTTTGGTAGCTGTTTGATGATAGAAAACACAATAATAATCAAGTTAAAGAAGAAGCTAATCAAGTTAAGTAAAAATACGTCACAAACAATTATCAAAGTAAGAGAAATCTTTTAATCTAGCTACCATAGAATCTAGATTTCTCAACACTACCAAGCAAAGAACACTTGAAAAATATAATAAGAGAAATAAAGAAGCTGGTGCTTTCATTAAAATTTGTGTCTCTAATATTGTGTTTCTTAAAATCAAGCATTCAAGGGATGGGACAGAGATACGAGAAACTTGTAAGAAATTGTATCACAATACAACTAAACAGTGTCTTCCAAATTTCAGAGTGATTTGCATAATTTGGAGTTCTCAAGTAATCTGGGGATTGCACAACATCTAACCAAATTAAAGGATATGTCTGTTGAGTTAGCAAGTCTTGGCAAGAATTTGTTAGAAAAGGGGTTTGTATATATCTTGGTGCTTAGCCTATCTCTGTTATTGACCTTACTACTAAGTTATTTAGGAAGGGCAAAGACTAGTGAAGGAAATTGAATCATTTGGTGAGAAAGGACTTGTGGACTAAGGCAATCTAACTCAAGATTAGATGAAATTCAATACTCCCAAGGCAGATCAGTGTTTAGAGTAGTACGAAGAAAAAAACACAGTAGTATAAATTCAATGGAAATGTTCATTATTGCAAAAATATTGGACATTGTTGCCTGCACACCTAGGCTAGTGTGGGAAATTTTTTCAACCCCACAAGTTGTGATCTTGGTGGAAAATTAAGAGAAGGGGCTGTCACCTAATCCCAACTCTCTTTGTTAAAGCTATCTCCTAGTGAAGCTAAGGGGGGTGGTTCCTAAAGAAAGTTAATGAAGGAAATGTGAGGTTCGAGGAGATTAAAATTAGTAGGATATACTTATTGAAAGATGACTCAATACCAAGATGTAAAGTAGCACATAAATATATGAGCAATATTCAGTGATATATTCAAAGTATAGACCAGTGCTTCAAAGTAAATGACAAGTGTTTGCTCAAATGAAATTCAAAACAATGATAAGTAATCCTGCAAAACCAATGTTAGATCGATAATGAAATATGAGCAAAATAAAATATCACTTGCAACATATGAATAGAGAGTGTACTTGGGAGCAATGCTCAAGTAACAAGAGATAATGACATTGAACAATAATGATACAATTCATCATTAAAATAACAAGTACACAAGATAAACAATATTGCAAGTAAATTTGAAATGCTCACAAGATGACTAAATTGAAATGATATGGAACCTATCTAATGTGGAGTGCAATTATCCTGGTTAATTTTTAAACTATATGCCTATCCTAATTGAGAAATTTTCCTATCAAGTTTTTACCAAGGGGTAAAGACTGGGGTGACTTGCAAGGAATAGGGGCCAAGAAGGCGCAAGGCATCATTAACAATACCCTTCCCCTAATCCTTAGAAATCATGTGTGCCATCATTCCGACAAGTGGACAAAGCCACCTTCATAACTGCAGGGTCACACACTTTACCTTACTCCATACCAAATGGAAGAAATTTTCAAGGAAAACTTTGTCCTATTATGTCTAGACTCTATACAACCAAGCTTATGCTTGGAGGTAAGTTTTAAAGATGTAAATTAATACTAAAAAATGTCTAAATGATATGATTTAGTATTAATGCTTCAAAGATAAATGTTGATAGCAATACTTCAACTAAGTGAAATGGCAATGCCCAAAATAAATTGCATCAACAACTTCAAAAGAAGAATTAGAATGGAACCAACTCAATGTTACTTGACAAGAGATTTAAATGGAGTTGTATGCTTCACAAAGTGCTTGAAAGCAAATGAAACAAGTACGAAATTGCAATATCGCTTCCAAGTAAAGATGCTTGTGACTTGTTTTGACCATGCAGTGTTCGTGCTCTTGTTCGTCTTCGTTTCAGCTATCGTTTCATACAACCAAGTGCCTGTATCTATCGTTTCATACTATAGGGGTATACTACAGGTCCGGAATCTACAATTTTCTGAGCAAGACCGAGTTTACAAATAGCTACAGGTCTGTAAGGGTCGAAATTGCAAATATTATAGGCCAAGTTGTAGGCCCGAGTCTCTCCAAGACTGAGGGTAGTTGCAGGGCCGAGTAGACTTGGTTACAATTCCGAGTTTATGGTTTCCACAAACTTTCAACAGGTCCGTTGAAGTGCCAAGTTAAAAATTCATAGAATTCCTGTATAGTTCTACACCTAAAAGTCTCCAGGTAAATCTCTACATAGATCCACAGTTAAGGTTCTTCACAAGTCTGCAAATGCTCCAGATATATCTCCTCACTAAATGTGTCTAGTTCTTTGTTTCTACACTGCTTATTTTTCCTTTTCTTGCCGATATTTGGTTCTTGTTCTTTGATCCTCCGGTGCCGATTTAAGTTGAACTCCGTCACTCTTCCTATTTCCATCCGATTGACATCTACTCCTTCTATGCTTGATCATCACACAACGGTAAAAAATCACACAACGCACAATAGTAAAACTTGGTGCAACAAAGAAGTTTCTACTTGGTAAAGCAATGCACAATGGGGTAAGCAACGTCCAGTAGGGGAGCAGTGAAACGAGAGAGGGTTAGCTCAGGCGTGAAACAAGAGAGTTCCACATTACACAAAATTCTACGGACAACCAGCGAAAGTTTGAACTCTGATACCTAAACGGCCTTACACAATATTCCACATTTTCACACCACTGGAGCGCATTCAGGGCCGCCATTGTGTGTATTCAGCTCTTCGTCGGATCTTAAGAGAGTTCCACGTTATGCATAATTCTACAAGTAAGTGTCCTGTAAATCTATATTATTCTATCTGGATTTCACTCTATTATTCCTATCTTTGCAGTTGCGGCGTGACTGCTAATCGAGTTCAGAGCAACTGTTTAGCGATACATTTAAAAAAAAGCAGTCGGACAAAATCCACGCTAACCATTGAATCCAATTTTTTTATCATGCGTGATGAAATTGCTCACTTCGGTCGAGGAAAGCTTGGTAATAGTTAACAATTAATAGTTTTTGAGGTACACAGTTCATAGTTCAGAGCCCATTGCTAAAAGTTCAGAGCCACTCTGACTATTTAAAAGGGAGTTTGAAGGTTCAGAGCCACTGGAGCGCGTTCAGGGCCACCATTGCGTGTGTTTCAGCCTTAAAAAGTTTTCCATAGAACAACACAGAATTCACAGTTCAGAGCCAATTAACAGTTAACAGTTTACAATTCTCTTTTCCACATTTACACAGTTCACAGTTCCCATTTTCTCGGTGTACAGGAGGGAAGGGATCAAGGGTTTAAAGCACTCGAAAACCGCTTCTTCAGGTTTGCAAAGTGGCAGTGGAATTCGGGTTTAGGGTTTTACAAGTGGCCTCATCCCAAATTGGAAAACAATGGCAAGGAAATCTCAGATTTTGTGGAAACAAATCACTTAGGCCAAGTCAAAATTGCTTCAAAAAACAAGACATGGAAGTGGATTTGGGTAAATGCAAAACAATATTGGGGCATTTTAAAGCATAGACTTGCTCGCTTTAAATGGGAACAAAGAAGAAGAAAATAGTCCAAAAAAAGAAAACAAATAAGAGCAGCAAAAATAAGAGCAACAAAAAATAAAGAAGAGTCAAACATTTACAGTGCCACATCTAAACCTCTTACTTAGTCGTCAAATCTCTATGTCCAGGAATTGATGAAGGCCAGGGCAAGGTTGGAAATTTTGGAAGCCAAAGAACAGGAAAGGGACCAAAAGATTTCAGAGATTACACTTGCAAATCAATCTCTAATGGAAGGTAATAGGATCCTAAAAGAGCAAGTAACAATGCTCCAAGAGGCTTTAAAGACAGGAAAGCAAGAATGGGAAAACATGAAGACAACATGGCAAACCATGAAAGAATCAATGGCAACAAACAAGGAAGTGATAATTTCTAAAGCGACTTAGGTGGACATACAAATATCTCAGCAGGTTTCGAAAAAACGCAAAAGAGATCAAGAGGACAAACATTTCGAAAGAAATCAAAACCAGAGCTAAGGACACTAAAGGTTACATAAGGATGGAGGAAAAAGAAGATGTAAGTGCTCGTATAGAATAGGAAAGAGAACACAAATACATAAAAGATAGGGAAACAAACTTTATTAAAAGAGGAATAAGTGACTATGGTAAGAATGAAACCACTCTCAATTTGACAAGAGACTTTTTGAAAGAAAAATTACATTGGAGAGGAAAAATTTGTCAAGCAAGAAGGGTGGGAAAAATATGTGAAGAGAGGCCTTGACCCATAAAAGTCATCATGGCAAGTGGGCAAGACAAACGCTATCTCTTAAGCAAAAAGAAACTCTTGAAAGACTCGCACTTCTTCTTATTAGATGAAGATCTAACTAGCAAACAACAAGAGGAGAGAAGAGAAAAAGTGGAGAAAATTAGAGCAACAAGAAACAAAGGGAAAAGAGCATGGTTGTACAATGGTAACGCTGTTATTGCAATGATTGGGCGTCATGGCAAAGTAGGGAAGCAATTTGGCAGTGAAGAAAAATCAGTTAATTCTATAATAGGGAGGAGAACAACAGGATCAACATGGATGAAAATGTGTGAAGACTCAAATTTGAGTCTTGTATGCCAAGCCGCATAGCAATCAAATCCTATCTAGGTCTACCTAAGTCTAGTTTGTTGGAACTGTAGCGGTTACCCTTGGAGGAGGGGTCCTGGGATAGGACCTATTGCAGAAGGTAGAGACATAATTTGTCTCGCAGAAACTCATGAGCATGATCGTTGTCAAACTCCTATGTTTGATATTTATATGAAATTAACAGTTTGGAACGAGGGAACGGAAAATGGCAACGGATATGGAGGATTTGGTTTTAGTGAAAGAAAAAGAAGGTCGTTACATACAGTTTATGAAAGAAGATACAAATAAACAATATTTATGGTTCAAAATAACAGAGAATGAAAATCACATAAGAATTGTAGCAGCCTATTTTGCACCTCAAGTCTCAAAAACTTACAAAAATAAGGGGCTAGATAGCAAAGACCCATATGCAGCTTTAAAGCAAGATATTGTTGTATATTCCCAACAGGGAGAAGTTATTTTACTGGGAGATTTCAATGCTAGAACAAGAAATTAACAAGCTAGTTTTTTTTGTTGCAAAGAAAATCACAATCCTATCTGGCTCATTGAAGAGGAGAATCCCCAGTGGTTGAGATGTTCAAAATATGACAAAGTTAGCAATCATTTTGGAGAGGAGTTGCTCACATTGTGTGGTGCTTTCAACTTAATTATCTGCAATGGTCTAGATAAATGGAAAAGCTCTGGGAAGTTCACTTGCAACACATACAAGGGGGCAAGTGTTGTTGACCACATCATTTGTTCATAAAGCTTGATAGAAAAGATAGATTAGGTTAAGATTGGAGAGCATATGTGGGACTTAAAATCAGACCATAACCCAATTGATAAGCTATCTTGGTTAGAAGAAGGACATCATAAGAGGAAAATCGAATGTTCTCGACAATCGATATCACAGGGCAAAATTCTTCTAACACAGGAAAGTTGCACTATCTTCAAAACAATGTTGGAGAGATCAATTCAGAAGGGGAAGAGTTGTTCCCAAAGCCTCAATAGTCATGAGTTATCAAATATAATTCAGAGTGCACTTAAGAAGTGCAAAAGAGCAAAAAAATAGGAAATCTGAATCAACTTGTTTTCTTATAAATGCTTGTTTGATGAGGAATGCAAAATGGCAAGGAAAACCTTGAAAAAGGTAGGCAAGGAGAAGATAAATGTAAAGTTATATAAGCAGATTTTAAAAATGAAAAAAGAGTTCATGCAAACAAGGTGAGAAGAGTTAATATATCTAGGCAAGACTCACCCAAAGCGTTTTTGGCAGGAACTTCAACCAAGGAAGAAGCAAATTGAAAATAATATTGCATTTAATCAATGGTTTGACTATGCAAGACAACACTATGAGAAAGAATCAGAGGAGGATCCCCCTCCCAGGAACAACATAACTACAAAGCTTTTCACATTACAGGAAGTAGAGACAAGAATTAAGAAGTTGAAAATAGGAAAGGCAAAGGACTTGGTTGAACTTCAAGTAGAATATCTAAAGTGGGGAATGAACATTCTTGCACCGCACATCATGGAAATATTCAACAATGTCATTTGGCAAGGATTCCCAGGAGATTCGACAACTAGTCTAGCAATACCCATTTTTAAAAGTGGAGACATTAATAATCCTTCTAACTATAGAACCATTACGATCAATCCTTTGCTTGTAAAGCTTTTCAGCAACATGATGGAAAATTGAATCAGTAAGTGGGCGGAAGTCAAAGAAAAGAGGGCAAAAGCGCAAGCAGGTTTTAGGCCAAAGCATTCTACAGTAGCTCATGGTATCACGTTAAGGCACATTGTTGAAAAATTTTGGGAGGGCAAAAAAGAAGTATTTTGCTGCTTTGTTGACTTCAAAAAGGAATTTGACACGGTTCCTAGAGATAAGTTGTGGAGTAGAATGGAAGAACTTGAAATTCCTTTGCATTATAGAGTTGCTGTCCATAGGATTTATGAAGAGGTGAAATTCAAAATTAGAACTTCAATAGGCATTTCAGAAAGCTTTAGAAGTGACATCGAAGTCAAGCAAGGCTGCCCTTTATCCCCTACTCTTTTTGGTTTATATATTGATAAATTGGAAGAGTGACTAAATATGCAAGGTGGGGATGGTGTTCGGTTGGGTGAGTTTCTAATAAAGCTTCTTTTATATGTTGATGACCTTGTATTGATTGCTAAATCGACTCAAGGATTGCAGATGCACCTTGATGCCCTTGAGCATTTTTGTAAAGCAGTGGGGATGCAAGTCAATATCAACAAGACCAAAATAATGATTTTCTCAAATAAAAGGAAGTAGAGCCAGCATACGTTCTTCTTTGAAGGCAACATTCTTGAAGAAGTAAATGATTACAAGTACCTCAGGATTGATTTCAACAAGAAGCTCGATTGGGAGAAATCGCGATTATATTGTAAAATCGCGAGTTTTTGAAATTGGTGATATTATCGGCCGATAAATACATGTATTTTTTTTCGGCGATTTTTATGAAAAATTCGTGATTTTTTGAAAAAAAAAAAATTTATGAGGAGGAGGAGGTGACACAACCTACCCAAGCTACCCCTGTCACCTGTAGAGGACATGGTCTACCTCCTGTAGCTCCTAGTTCTTCAACTTCTAGAGCACAGCAGAGTCCACTGCCAACTCAACTGACATCTACATCTAGAGGGGCAAAGGAAATCAATAGTATTAGACTTTAGTTATTTGGTTCATTTCATTGTATATGACATTGTGACTCATGATTTGAGATACATTATTATATTTTTTGTTGATATTTTGAGGCTAAGTTGGGAGTCATGAGTCAGGACTTACTATTCAGGACATGATTCACTGTTATGTGTGATGTGGCACTAGAAATGATATTAAACATCTTATATATTAGTTTGTTTATCATATTTATGTGTCAATGTATTTATTTTATGTTGTAGATGCTTTAGATATTAAAAAAATTGAAAAAAATGAATATTTTTGTATGTTATGATTTTTTCCTGATTTTTACGATTTTTCCCGATT
Source organism: Pinus taeda (assembly GCA_000404065.3). NCBI lineage: Eukaryota > Viridiplantae > Streptophyta > Pinopsida > Pinales > Pinaceae > Pinus > Pinus taeda. Next base: position 111,397 of record APFE031234354.1, read on the forward strand.
TTTTCCCCACACCGATTTAATTCTAATAACGATAAATGCAACATTGATTGGGAGCACTGTAGAAAGAAGAGAATTTTAGGAGGATGGAAAGCATTATATGCTCTTCAAAATAGATTTAGAGAGGCAAAGTTATGGGATTGGAAAACAATTAAAGTGCTTTTTGGGCTCCTAGTTTATCTAGTGATATTATATGGGTGTGAATTGTGGCCTAGCAACATCTCTGTCTCAAAATGGAAGCAAATTGAGAAAATCCAAAAACGCTTGATCATGACCAAGTTTAAAATAAAAAGCTCAGTTTCTTATGAGATAATGCTGAGTGAAATAGGAGCAACTTCCATTGAAGCAATTGCTATGGTGTGTCTCATAAGGTATCTTTAGAGAATTGAGCAAATGGGAGAAGGTAGATGGCCTAAAGTTATCATTGTATCTTCAATGAAGGAATGAGTGAAAGAAAGAAATCATGGATGAGATGAAACAACAAATGGATGCAAAAATGGAATATTTACCTCAATGCATGTCCCACAAATAGTAAGGATTTAAAGAGTTATGTTATGGAGAAGTTTCGTATGCATATATGGGAAAAGAGTTGGGTAGAAAGAAGAAGTACTATGTTCAAGAATTCAACCCCATGTGTGATCTCCATCAAAAAGAGTACATTGGAGCTAGCATTCCATGGAGAGCAAAGATTCTTATGGCTCAATTAAGAACTAATTCGCATCAACTATGGTGCGACAGGTTAGTGGAAAAAACCTAAAGAAGCTTGGGAAGAGCGGATGTGTACTTTTTGTACTTCTTGGACAGCGGAATCGGAAAAACATTTGATTTTGGAATGTGATGCTTTCAGAGACATCAGAGATAGTTACAACAGTATGCTAACATTGGTTCCTTGGCATTGTGTTTACTGTTAGAAGGTTGGGTCAGCTCATCATTAATTTGAATAATAAGAGGATTGAATTGCAAAAGGAAAAATATAGGGAAGCTAGTGGTCCCATAGACTATGTCTAGTCTCGTGGATGTTAATATTTGATTCATTATATCTCAATAACTTATGAAATACCCTGCCAAGTAAAGAAGTGGAAATGAAATAGTGAACTAGTCAAAGTTTGTAAAGTAAAATAAGTACTTGCTTGTAACTTGAAAATTGCCCATAAGAAATGTTGCAAGTTGTAGCTTGAGAAAAAGTAAATTGCACACAAGTATTTTAGATTGAAAAGGAAATTAAAGTTGCACAATGCAAGCACTTGGAAAAGTTGAAATGGCAAACTAGATAAGATCACTTGCAAATGGAAAAGTAAATATAAATGATATGCCAATCCCAAAAGTTAATGTGAGTGTTGAGCAAGTTAGAACATTAATGATGCATACAAGTGAATGAAGTGTGGAAGTTTAAACCATGCAAAGTCAATCCACCCAAAAGGAGCCTCCATCCAAATGGGGAGATAGGATACCATGGGAGAAATCCCCCAAGCTCCTACAAGCAAAACTAAATTTTTATTTGAGACTTTATTACAAAGAGAGAAGAGAAGAACCTTTTGAGAAGACTTCGCAAGGAGAACAAGGGAATCTTGTACAACATGCCACTTTCTAGGGTTAAATGTCTTCCTTAACAAGTGAAAATTACAAGAGATGTCTTGCCAAAATCTGAAAATACAAGGGACTAATTTGCAGCAGTCAAATCAACCTTGAAAAAATGGAAGATGATGCTTGAAGAAGGGAGGAAAAGCTTCCTAAAGCTCACAACCTTGCCAAGGAAAGAGGAAGTCTTGATATCAGATCAAGATCTTGTCCAAATCTGCCCCAAAAATTGACCACGACCCCCCTCAAAAGGCTGCCAAATGAATGCTAAAGGTTCTGCAAGAAATATATTAGTAATTTCCAAGGGTTCCTCCTTCAACCATGTCACCAAAATGAGTTTATAAATCTGCTCAAATGGGCTGCAAACAAATCCAAAAATGAATTTGAAAAGACATAAAAGAAAGGAAATGATAATCCACACCTAGTGTACAAGAAGTAGATCAAGACATGCAAGTAGAACTTCTTAATTGTCTAGTTAGAGCCATGCCCTAGATAGCAAATACAATGCTTGAAAGCACAAGATATTGATAAAAAAATATATTGAATTTAATCTTATGTGATCTTAGTAGGCTAGAGGAAAGGAAACTCCCCCTTTCAGCTTCGTTTGATGAGGTCCTTGAGGCAAACCAATTGGGTCCTTCTATCCTTGAGTTTGAGAGTGAGTTAGTCTATTGGAGAGTTCTCCCACGCCCAAGCAATCCTTCAACAAACTCTAAAAATTTCTATACACTTGGAAATAGATGTTAGCATTCATGAAGGAATTAGATACTACAATGGATGATAAGGCTAGAGATTCCTCCTAGAATCATCTTGTGCTCCTCACTCCTAGAGTATTTCTCTAATAAAAAATAAAAACAACATAGCTTGCTTATATTAATCTAAAACAAATGGTAAGATGATAGCTAATATAAACCAAATTGCTTATAGATTTAGAAATTAAAGCACATAAATCAAAACAACTTCACCTCAAGGAGAGAAGGAGAACACCATCAATATAATACCCCAGTGTCTTTGTTATTATATGAAAATGAATACACAATTCAATAGTCTCTTTAAGCCCAATAGCTCATTCCAAAGATACAAAGTGAGAGCACCAAGCTCCTTTAAATAGAGAAATGGGACCAAATTGCAAGAGAGATATCATGTGACAAGTATGATTGGAGAAGATCCCAAGAAGAGAAAATTGAACCCCAAGTGGGGAGTAGGCATGACACATGTGAAGTCCAACTGATCGAATTCCTCAAGTGTGGCAGTGTATCTCCCATCATGAAATGTGAGCTCTCCATGCGTGAGGTAAGTGGATGCCAAGTGTGAACCGAAGTGAGATAGCTTTCATGTATCTCAACCACTAAACCAAAAGATGACACATCTCCCCTTTCCCATGCATAGAGCTGCCACAAAGAAATGCATGGGCCTCTTCTAGGTGCTGCGTGGATCTTGACTTGAAGTGAGGTGCCATGTATGAGGGACAATGGAGTTTGAAGTGGAGACAAGACTCCACTAAACTCTCCAATCAAATATTTACCAAATATTCTCCAACATGAGATATCCTCCCAAGATTTTCGAGTTGCCAAGTCACCAAATTGAGCCCTCTTTTGTGGTCCACAAGTTCGATTTCCCATGTGCACAATCTCCTTGATGATGTCATGTGCCAAATCACCTTTTAAATTCCTCTTGACTTGCTCTTTGACTTGAGATAATTTCCAAGTCATTTCCATGTCACTTTTTCACATGAAGTTCTCTTATTTTTCTCCATTTAATTTATTTTTGGGCTAATTTATTGCCACATTTTCCACAAAACTTAGGAAAAATGGGTTTTGAAGGTCTAGAATTTATTTTTTACCCCTCAAAATGTTGATTTGTGGTAGTATCAGATGTGCTCTAGCCATGAAAATTGGTGGACAAGGTAAGGCACATAAGATCTCCAAGGCCCAGAAATGGTTTGGGGATATTCCACCGGGTTCGAGAGATATTAAAATAATTAATATTTTTAATGGGGTTCCCAAGTATAAACTTAGGAAAATTAAAATATTAATGGGTATTAATATAAAACTGGGTGAGAATGTTCTAAATGACTTGGATTAATCCAAATCTAATCTTAGCCATTGATTAAGGACTTAATCTCGGCCGTTGAAGACTCAATAGGAAAAGTATTTTCTGTAGCAGGGTTTTACTGAGAGAATCGAACCAGTGATCTATTGTAGCAAGGGGCAGTTCGGCACAAGGTCGAGAATACATAGCAGAGAGGCAGAGATAGTGCCAGAGAGACACTACAGAGGCTAGAGAAGTTGATGCAGAGACAACTGGGTGCTACGCAGCGACAGGTGGGAGCTACACAAACACTGAAGAGGCTAGCGTGGGTGACGCAAAGGGTCTGAGCGCTGACGCAAAGGCTTCAGTAGTTGCGCAGAGGCTAGTAGAGTTGACGTAGGGCCAAGAGGCAGTGCCGGAAGGATTTTCGTGGGGCAGACTGAGTGCTCGTGAGCCGGGAAGGGTGACACAGTCCCTGTAGAGTGATGCAAAGCAGTAGAGAAGCTTGGAGCAGCTTTCGCTATCCAACTAAGGAGTTGCGATTGTTGCTGTGGAATCGTTCATTCGATGATTGATCAACCGAAATATTTGTCTCCAAGGAGAGGTATTACTGCCGAGGACATTCTCTATTGGGTGAGCTATTTCTGGCACCCTAGTTGTATTTAGAAACTGCATAATAATAAAACCCTCATATATGTTGCACCGGTTTTTCTGCATTGGGTTTTTCTGAGGACGATTGTCCAAAAATAATGGTGTCCTTGTGTTGTCTCAGTTTATTTCAGTTGTTGATCTGTATTTTTGTGAAGGCTGCTATTGTGTTTATTTCGATATTTGTATGATTAAATAACTTGTTAATGTCAAGAACAAGTAGGAGATAATAAACCAGAAATAACATTAGGGTTTTTTAATGTGTTAAGTTCAGAAATTTTCACATGGTATCAGAGCGTTGCAGATCACATGAGGATTGAAAGCACCAACAATGATCTGAAGAATTTGCAACAGTTGCAGCTGTCCTGAGAGACAACTTTGTTCTAGAGCAAAAGCGGTAGAGAAGAAGTGACGCAGAGGGCTTGCGTCATCATTTTGAGCGAGGAGGAGGGTCAACGCAGAGGCTGAGAGGGGAATGATCAGCCCTACGCAGTGCCCGATCATCTTTCTTAGGTAGGGAGGATTGACGCTTTGGCTAGGAGGAGTAGATTCTATCATTGCTGGGATTGCGTAGAGCCTAAAAGGCTCAGTTTCTTCAGTTGCCAGGGCTTGGGAAGATGTGGGGAGATTGTAGTTGAGAAGCTAGTGGGGTGCTGTTTTTGTCGGCGCAAAATAGTAAACCAAGGTAGAGGGAGTCGCTACCTTGATGGATTTCTAGCTAAGAAATCCAAATTTGAGTTGCAGTTGCAAGGAGGATTGGAGAGGAGCGGTTCGACATTTGGCGAGAGGATTTCCAGCAGGGAAATCAGGACTTAGAGGGAGATTTCCAGGGGGGAAGTTGAAACTTAGAGGGAGTCTAGAAGAGGAGCTGAAATGGCAGTGAACGGATTGAGAGATTAGGACAAGTTGGAGGGGGCTTCCAACTTTGTCATCTAGAAGGCCAGGATCTTGCTAGTCCTTGATCGACATCGCATCAATGACTTTGCCTTGAGAACCATGGCTATCCCGATTGACCTAGTTGAAAATGAGAAGTATGAGGATGTAATGGCGAGGGCAAAGTGCATGATCCTTGACAAGGTCAAAGATCATGTTGTACCATATATTGCTGAAAAGAACACAACAAAGGAAACGTGGGATACTTTGACGACCTTGTATTAGGGCACTTCCGTGTAGCAGAAGATTCTATTGGAGAATCAGCTGCGGTCGTATTAGATGCAGAAGGGAGTGCAGATGGATCTGTTCCTCCTCAGATTGCAGGAGATTCGTGACCAACGTACTTCCATGGGGTCTACACCGGATTCGGAGTTCATGGTGAGGACCGCCCTGAATGCAATCTCCGTTTTGTCTAAGGCATTTTGGGCAGAGGTACTCTTCTAGGATGGGAGGAGATGTGGGCAGATCTTTGCCAAGAAGAGATCAGGAGGTTGACCAAGGCGGGGGAGTAGTGTCAAGGGAAGTCGAATCAAGAAAGAAGAGGAGGAGGATGCGGCTTTAGCATCTGCGGGACAATAAGGGAAGAGGAAGAAGAATGACATCTCCAAGGTGAAGTGCTTCCATTGTGGGGAGCTAGGACATTATGCATCCCAGATTCCCAGTGTCCAAGGAAGAAAAACAAGGGAGAGGCTTCCGACTACAAGGCAGCTCCAGCGAAGGCAGAGAAAGAGGTCGAGACTGATGACGATTGTGCCATGAGTGCTCATGCACCTCTAGAGAAGAGGTGGTGAGACATTGAGTTGTAGTTAGAACTTAGAAGGACTACAAACTAGGGGTAGGATCCTTAAGGTGCCCAAACTCTTGGATCATATCCGGCTACGGGAGTCCTTAATGACAGTAGCAAAGTGATAGATGTCGGGTGGAGCAAAGTGTAGTGGAGCAGCAAGGCAGTGCTTGGGAGCATAAATCTGAGGCAACGCAGTGGAGGGTGCAGCAGTGCGAGAGACACAGAGATGTATGCAACAACGCAGTGGCAACAAAGGGAGCACAAGATAACAGCAGAGGCAACTTCAGTTTCACTTGGCTTCTAGATTGATTGGGGTGTCAGTATTTGGGAGAAGTCAGTTACCTACTTCTCGGAAACTGAGTTGTAGTGCAATAATTAGCAGTGGCAGTGCTAGGGGTAGCATGGGAAACATGTTGAGAGGGAGCTGCAGTACAGATGTAGCAGTGGCAGTGTCATGAGCAACAATACAGGAAGTGATAGTGTAGATGATGTAAGGCAACAGGCCAACCATCAAAACAGGTACCGGTGCGGAGGATCAGTGTGATTTTTCCATGGTGAAGCATTACTAGACTCTAGAGCACGTTCCTCGCTAAGAGGGAGTGTTGATTTGTGGTAGCATCAGATGTGCTCTAGCTATGAAAATTGGTGGAGAGGCTAAGGCACATAAGATCTCCAAGACCCAGAAATGGTTTGGGACAATTCCACCCGGTTGGATAGACATTAAAATAATTAATATTTTTAATGGGGTTCCTAAGTATAAATTTAGGAAAATTAAAATATTAATGGGTATTAATATAAAATTGGGTGAGAATGTTCTAAATGACATGGATCAAGCCAAATCTAATCTTAGTCATTGATTAGGGACTTAATCTCGGTCGTTGAAGACTCAACAGGAAAAGTGTAAAAGGAAGCTTGAGGGTTAGTTGGAGATACACCAAATTGATCAGTTAGTTTGATTTTCTTGAGTGGGGTTTTGCTGAGAGAATCGAACCAGTGATCTGTTGCAGCGAGGGGCAGTTCGGTACAAGGCCGAGAATACATAGCAGAGAGGTAGAGATAGTGCCAGAGAGACAGTGCAGATGCTGGAGAGGCTGACGCGGAGGTAGCTGGGTGCTACGTAGAGGCAGCTGGCTGCTACGCAGAGGTAGCTGAGAGCTAAGCAGAGGCTGAAGAGGCTAGTGTGGGTGACGCAGAGGGTCTGAGAGCTGACGCAGAGGCTTCAGTAGCTGCGCAGATGCTAGCAGAGCTGACACAGGGCCAAGAGGTAACGTCGGAAGAATTTTTGTGTGGCAGACTGGTGAGCCGGAAAGGGTGACGCAGTCCCTGCAGAGTGAGGCACAGCAACAGAGAAGCTTGGAGCAACTTTTGCTGTCTAGCTAAGGATTTGCCATTGTTGCTGTGGGATCGTTCATCCGGTGATTGATCAGTCGAAATATCTGTCTTCGAGGAGAGGTATTACTGCCGAGGACATTCTCTATTGGGTGAGCCATTTCTGGCACCCTAGTTGTATTCAGAAATTGCATAATAATAAAACCCTCATATCTGCTACCGTTTTCCCGCATTGGGTTTTTCCGGGGACAATTGTCCAAAAATAACGGTGTCCCTTGTGTTGTCTCAGTTTATTTCAGTTGCTGATCTGTATATTTGTGAAGGCTGCTATTGTGTTTATTTTGATATTTATATGATTAAATAACTTGTTAATGTAAACAACAAGTAGGAGATAATAAACCAGAAATAGCAATAGGGATTTTTGATGTGTTAAGTTCAAAAATTTTCACACAAAGTGTATCTTAGTAGAAAGTTGAGGAGGAGAGGTGTAATTTTGAGCACACATACCTCATACAACTTCTCTAGACAACACTTGTTACAATTTACAATCATAATTTATTAAAATTTCCGTCATGCGGGAAATTTAAAAAAATTTAAAAATTAACCCCTAGATCTAATCAAATTCCGTGAAATCTTTTGAGTGATCTAGTATGGTAATATACAATGGCTCTAGACACTCAGGCTCACCCAAGGCCTTGCCATCAAACCGCACTCCGGGTTATAGCTTGGAAGAAAAAACTCAATTAATTATTAAGTGCTAAAAAGTACCAATAATTAATCAAGTAATTTTTTTTTGTCAGAGTAAACTCACTTGATGACAATATCCCAAGTTACCTAGGCCTGTTACATGACTCCATTCATCACACTAGCATCACTTTACAACCTCCACTATAGGGCTTGCGGAATCTGAGTACAATAGAAGAATATGAGAAAAAGAAGATAGATCTTAGAAGCTTTGGTGGTCTCTGAACTTTGATGGTACATGAATCCTCTGACATATTCTTGGGCATGGAGTCTTCAATTCTTCAAGTATGCTTCAGTGATCAACAGACATGATGTGAAGGGCTGTTGCAAGAAGTAGAAGGACATGCAACGAAAGCAAGACATGTTTTCATGCCATCAATAATATAAAATTGATGCTCCTTGCATAGCTTTAAAAGTTAATATTTCTATCAAGGATGAATGAGTAACTGCTTCTGGTCCAACTTGAAAGTTGACAAATCTCCTATGGAATAGAGTATTGGACAATGATCGTAATATATTTTTTTTTTCCTTGGTGATTATACAACCTTAGATGTGTTTGTGACTGTAAACATTAGTATTGAGGATGGCATGTTCAACAATGCTACGTTGGATCCAACTTTGAAGTCAAATCTATTTTCTGTTATTCAAATTGTAGATCAATGTTACAAGCTTGAGATTTACAAGGAAAAACACTAATCAAGGATATACCAATAACAACTTTAAAGTAGTTGGTACTGATCAGGTCAAATATGAGTTTGACAAATTTGGCAGGTTTACCTTAAATGGGAAGGCTCTGGTTGCAAAAGCAGACAATGTAAGAAGGTTATGGCATGAGAGGATGGGTCATGTGAATTATCAAAGCCTGAGTTTGATGATCATGTTGAAAATGGTGTATGCACTACCTAAGATCTCTCAAAGGCACTAAGTCTGTGAAGGATACATGTCTGGTAAGCATGGTAGAGAAAAAAATGCAAAGAGTAAATAATGGAGAGCTAAGATTCCCTTTTATATGGTTCATGCCAAGCTTATGGGAGTACAGTACTGACCCTCTATCTTGAGTTCAAGGTATGTTTTGATGTTCAATAATGATTATAATGGAAGGATTTGGTTTTATTTTCTGAAGGACAATGATGGAGTGTTTGGCAAGTTCAAGGAATTTAAGGATTTTGTAGAGAAACAAGGGTAAATCTGTTAAGTGTTTTTGGACCAATATTGGGTGCATAATGCTTTTGAAATTTCTGTAAGCGAAATGGAATTAAAAAAGAGCATACTGTCCCTTATGCAGCTTAACAAAATGGGGTGGCTGAGAGAAAAATTAGGACCCTTATGGATATAGCTAGGTGTATGCTCTGTGTTAGGAATGTGGATCCTAAATTTTGGGCTGAATCTGTGAATAATGTAACTTAGAATCGATATGATAACCATAGTTGCTGTCAAACATATGACTCCTGAAGAAGCTTGCAGTGGAAGAAAAGCAGTTGTTAGTCATTTCAGATATTTTACTTGTTATGCTTATGCTCATTTTCTTGATGAGAAAAGGAAGAGACTTGATAAGAAAAGTCACAAGTGCTTTCTGACTGGATATATTGAAGTATCCAAGGCCTACAACTTGTATGATCCCCAAACCAATGGATACTAACTAGGGGAGATGTGATTTTTTACCTTCATCAATTTCTATTGTTACCTTTGATGGCATGACTAATTGAAACTTCCAAATCTTCTGAAGGAGAAATGTCTGTAATACGTACACAAGATGAAGATGATGAAACCATCATGAAGAAAATTATTTAGAACATATATGTGTAAATTTGCATAGTACTTTCTCTCTGGAATTGATTAATGAGGATTTCTCTTTTGATGTTTAATTTACAGGAAGCATTTTTGCAGATCTATAGTGATTTTTGGCAGGAAAAGTTCAATTTTTATTTTCAGATTGTATAAGGATTCCCCCTTGAGGTTAGCATGCACTAACCCTAAGTGTAGAGGGAACATACAAAGGTGATAGTGTACCTTCTCTAGTTAAGTCTGGGACTGTTTCAGTTTCAAGCATTGAACTTTTCCAGAGGATGTAAATGGTAAACGTTGTCCAGGTTTGAATGTCACAAAACTTCAATATTACACGGCTTTGCAAGATGCTGCTGATAGGAATAGTTAGGGAAAGCTCCTTGTGCAAGGCTTTGTGTCTAAAGCTTTTGTTTCCATCTAGATGAGCTGCTGTGACTAGTGAAAGGCCTACTATGGGACCTTTTGAAGCAACTTTTAATGAGTAGGTTGGAGAAAACACTAATGAGTTTGTAGCTCATTGCATTTATGAAATGGACTAATGTTTAATTTAGTGTCTCCCCTTTATTAAGAACCAATGAATAAAGTGGTCAATGAAGCATCAAATAGATACATGAACCTTGGTTATGAAAAAAACACACCACATTGTAGATTAAAGAGACAATTTGTGGAGATACAGTTACAATCAATTTGAGATACATAGGCGGAAATAGTGGTGTTGATTGTTTTTATGAAGGGAGAGACCAAAGAAACCACCATTTAATTAATGTCAATGCAATATGGCCCCTACGGTGTGATGCTTGTGAAGTAGAAAAAGATGCAATGTTCATCTCCACAATTCTTATTGGTGCAATAGGAAATGTGGGTCCTTGGAATGTTGTCCAAGTCATCACGAACAATGCACAGGTTTGTGGAGTTGCAGGTTTAATTGTGAGGGTCAATATGATCACATATTTTGGGCTCCAAGTCCGATACATTTGTTGAACTTTATGCTTGCCAAGATTGGCAAGATTGTTTGTATCAATGACATGTATGTAGAAGTGAAGGAGAGCCAAATCTTCATCATCAACCATTCTCTGCCCCAAGCCATATATTAGGGTTTTGTAAAGTTGGAGATACTGAAGGTACTACTTTTTTAATTAATATTGATTGTTATTATGATTTCATTATTTTTTGAAATTCTGTATAATTTCTGATTATAGATTTTTTTTGAAACTAGTAGGATTGTTAACAACTGAACTTTTCCATTACAAATTTGGAGGGTTAAATACCAGAACATTTCATCAGGCTGGATGTGCAGAGACAAATCCAGATACAAGGAGGGGCTTGGTTCCCTGGGAGACTACTTCCTGGATGGATTTGATGAATGATTCAGACATAGTTTGAGAGAGTTTTTAGTTTTAACAGGTTCGTTACCTTGTAGGAGACAAAGTTCCAGGGATGGTACAACAATATTGATCACATATACAAAGTCCTTATGAACTCAGGAATCCAATGAAGTTTCTCTGGGTGACATGCGTGGCACTTACTATTTTTAGCAGGTTTCGTTCAGAGACTTTCATGTTCGAGATAATCATATATTTAGAATCCTTGTGAGATTCTAAGTCTGATACGCTACTTATAGGCGATATGTGAGTGATTTCTATTTTTAATAGTACTTGCATGTTGATTCTGATCATGGATCTGGTTTCCTTACTAAAAGACAAATCCAATGAGCATGATTTCATGAAATTATGGGGAGTTTTTATTTTTTAGCATTGGTTGTATGTTAGGTCTGATTACACATTTGGACTCCACACTGAGTTATGAGTTTGAGGTGCTGATTTTGTGTGATTTTGAGGACTTTCTGTTGAAAAATCTTGGGCATCATGAATTAGGTGATTTCTCTTAATTAGTAACTGTTTGTGAGTGCCTTTTACTTCATTAGATTAGGATATTCTTGTTGCTTATGTTATTAGTGTTCTTCTTCATCAAACAACTACCAATGCATGAACATAAATAGACAAGAGACATAGAATGTAGGCTATCAGCCAGGGCCAAAACCTCTCACTCTTTGAGAGGAAAACCCGCACAAATTCTTCTTATAGAGATTCCAATTGACAAATGGTAAGACCAAGACCCCTGACCTATTAGCCACTCTAAGACCAAGACACAGGGTCTCGTCATAGTCAACCTCTTTCTTGACTCTTCTTCCACTTCGACCTTCTTAGCATCACCAAATCTTATCATTGTCTTCACACCAAGATCTCCTTTACAATGCGACCTCCTTGCTGTCATATAACCGAGTGCTTACTTCTGTGATGGCATAGATATAACATCGAGACCCTTACTAACTTTCCACCGAGACCTTCACTGGGATTCCACTAAGACTGGTGAGACTTCAATACTACAAACTCTTGTTGTAGTAGTATTGAAGATGAGAAATACTTGTCACTGCAATACTGAAATACTTGTTGCTGCTATCCGAGTTCCTTTCACCGAAATGCTTGTCACTGTAACTGATATCCGAACTTGTTCCTTTACTTGTCACTACAATTGTCATCCAAGTTACAGAGATAAAACGAACTTCTTGACTTCTTCACCAAACAATAATCTCCTTTCAACACAGAGCTGTAGTCTCCTTCATCGAACTGTGTCACTGCGGTCTCCTATACAAATAACAGAGATATCCGAACTTGTCTTCTGCACTAGGTCACCCGAATTCAGAGATATCTGAACTTCCTGAACTGTGTTAATGCAAAGACCCTGCCCACGTATATCTTGTGGTTTGTCTCATATAAATAAGTTGACCTATAAATCCGAGTAGGTGTGTCTCCATAAGGTGAGCCAACATGAGTTCTTTCATTTCATTTTGAAGCCGACATGAATATGGGAACTTGTGCTTGTCTTTGGAGGGCTACTGGACTATTCTATTGACTCATCTACATGTGTAATATCGCCAAGACGGGTTCTTCATACATGGCATTGACTCTTTGACTTTAATGACAAATCCTAAAGGCTCTAAATGGGAGCCATCTAAAAATAAAATCTCATGCCCATGAAACCCATGAAGCAAGCATTACAATAATAATTTTATTTTCTTCTTTTTATCATTTACACAAATCACAATTACATGTCATTATGAAGAGTCAAGACCGAACCTAGTTACATTTTTCAACACTCCCTCTTAACTAGGGAGGTATTCATAATGGTACATGGCCATTCTCAATCTGTAGAATTTCTCATAAGAAGAATCGGATTGGTAACCCATCTGTATAGCATCATATCAACCAACATTGTCACATAGCAAGGCCTTGACTAACAACTCTATCTCTCCACTAGATCAGAGCACAATGTCTCTCAAGGTACATATTCCACCTGGGTGTTCACAGAGTATGACCTACTTTGGACTATTCTTATTTTGGATAGCCAATCCTCAAAGAATATCGGTCCTCTACGACTACTCTTATCTTGGATGCCCTATCTCTGTTGAAAGTTGTGACTAGGTTCGGTCTTTATAATGACATGTAATTATGATTCTTATGATTCTATGTAAAGAGATGTAAATAAATGAAAAATATTATATTGACTTGCTTCATGGGTTTCATGAGCAAGGATTTCGTTTTTGAGTCAAGACTCCCATTGAGAGTCTTTAGGATTTATTTGTCATCTAATCATAAAATATAAGAGTCATTGTCATGTAAATAAAGTCATGTTACACTATGTAAAAGGTCATCTTGTCTATTTAAAGTATCCTCCAAAGAACTTGTTACCAAACCTCTTCTAGTCGGCCTACAAACATTAAAGAAGCTGCCAGAAAAATTCGGCCTACATCTAGCTGTCAAGTCGGCCTAAAGACCTAGAGAAGAGGGGTATAAGTAGGACAAATCAGTGTCCATTCTAATCATCAAGTTCGAACTCCATTCTAGTGAAGAAGCATAGAAAGAAGTGCAAAAAGGCGGTAGTAAGAAAGGGTTTTCTCTAGGGTAAAAAGGACACTCTTCTAGGGTATTGAAGGAAGAATCTTTTGGGTAATTTGAAGTAGAATCTTCTGGGACAACGAAGTATATTCTTCTGGGGTAGCAGATTCTTCTGGGACAACGAAGTAGAATCTTCTGGGGCAACGAAGAAGGAATCCTCTGGGAGGTAGTGAATAAGTTTCTTCTGGGATAGCGAAGGAAGGAATCATCAGGAATAGTGAAGTAGAGACTGAGTTTGTATAGAAGACCTAGAGACCGAGATTCTCTAGGGCAACTGTGAAGGTGCACCATAAGAAGTAGAGATTAAGTTTCTCTAGAAGAAGCAAGAGAAGAAAGGACAAGGAAGACTTGGTTGGTGACAAGGTTCTTGAAAGAGGATACTAAGATTCAAGGGTTAGTGTCATGGTCTTGGTACTTATCAATTGAAGATCTAGAAGAAGAATTTTATCGGGTTTTCCTCTCTAGAGGTGAGAGGTTTTGGCCCTGGCTGGAGAAGCCTATATTTTGTGTCACTTGTCTTTATTCTGGTATTTATCTTGATGAAAAAGAACACACTAATAGACTAACAAAGTGAAAAATCATAAGTAACTGAAGAACAAGCATATCACAAGCAGTTATCAAGTAGAAAGATTGTTAACATTGAATGCCCTAGATTTCTCAACATAGTGTCAGAGCTAAGGTGCTAAAGACAAGAAAGAGTAGACAAAGCAAGGTGACATACAAATCAAACCTCAAAAATGGAATCAAAGCAAGTCAAAGGGTATCAACAATTCCAAGACTTACATCATAAAAAAGAAGCAGGAAGAGAAAGTAAAACCCTAGAAGCACTTCAGATCATCAAATGATCATAAATCAAGCTCTCTCTCATTAAAAAGGCCATCCATCAATATCAAAAAGAAGGAGGAAGCAAGCAACAATTTGACAAGTAAGTCCGTGACTATATCCGATAATATCAAAATATCTTTTTGCAAGGAAAGCAATAAACTAGTTGGGGCTGCAAACTTCTTTGCATGGAAGAAAAGCACTGACCTCAATCTTATTGAAAATGAGGTCATGGTTCACATTAAGGGATCAATAACCCAACCTCCAAAAGAGGATACTCAAGGTCATGCTAAATACATGAAAGGAGAAATGAGAGCTCAAAGGATTCTTATTGAATCTATAAAAGACTCTCTAATTCCATATGTATAAAAATTAGAAACTGCAAAAGCTATATATGACAAACTAGTAGAGTTGTTTTCTGTAAGTACAACAAGAGAAGTAATCTCCTTAAGGAAAGAACTCTACAAGCTAAAGATATCCAAGGAAGATGGACTAACCTCTCATACTTCATGAGGATATCAGAAATTCGAGATCAACTACAAGAACTAGGAGAAGTTATGTCTGATGGAGAGATGACCACAGTAATGGTAAATGCACTACCAGAAGAATGGGGCAACTTCACTTCAAGCTTATATGGAAAGAAAGAAACTACTACATTTCAAGATTTATGGTCATTATGTAAGATCGAAGAAACCAGACTAAAAGCAAAAGTTGATGTTGGACCAGGCGAACAGAATCAAGCATATGCTACAATGACAAGAAGAAAGGGAAAATTTGGAATGGTCCCTCAAGAAAAAAGAACATGGATAAGAAAATGTGCTTCGGATGTTAGGAGCTTGGACACTACAAAAGAGATTGTCCTAATCGTGGTAAGGACAAGAGGAACAGAGAAGGATCACACATTACTGAAGAAGTGCAAGAACCTGAGTCCAAGAAGCCTAAGAATGAAAAAGTAAAAGATCTCTACTATGATTGAGATGTTCTTCTTCTCAAGAAGGTGCTTTTCACTTGTAAATTATGGTCTTGATGTAGTTTAAAATTAGATAGGATGCATATCATTAGAAAAATAACATAGAAACATTAGAAGAGCCCGTGACATAGGAAGAAAGTATGTCTGGTCCAAGTCCTATTGATTAGGAAGCTCTTAGGAAACCTCACGAGTCTTTATAAAAAGCAAAAGATCATCATCGACTGGGATCATAACAAAAGAAAACATCTGTTGGATAAGGACATAAAATATCCTCAAGTTTCTCTGAAGGACTCACCGATAGAGAAAGGAAGCAAAAGTTTTTTTTATTAAGGAATTCCAACTTGTGGGATTCAAGGAATAATATGATGACACAACAAGGAAAGCATGTCTGAATGATAAAGTCCTTTTAGATGAAACTACAACAGAAAGTCTGGATGATCGAAAGAAAAAAATAAGGTATGAATTATTATGAAAATCATATGGTTACAATATGATCTAGAGAAGAAAGGATTTCCTCCTCCTAGGTATTGCAGAAGAGCATAAGTCACACTAGATGAAATCAATATAATATATGCAACATAAGGAAGCTAGCTACAATCAAGATTGAAAGTTTCTAGGAATAAAGTGTGTGAAAAGAAAGAAAGAGATCGTTATAATATACAATGATGATAGAAGGCATTCAAAGTCCAAGAAGATTTGACTACAATATCTCGTGGAAGAAATCGGAAAACGATAGAGACCCTTGACACTGAATATTTGTGGAATATGTGTCAATCTGCAGGGTGTCGATACTTGCATGAAGATGTCATGGTGAAAGATCATCACAAAAGTAATTCTAATTTGAAGTGTACATTGATTATTTTTGAACTAACCTCTTGATGGGTTTATGTAGAACTATAAAAGGGAAGATTTGTGAATGACTTCCAAGCAGACCATATGGAAGGATGTAATGTCCTTCCAAAAATATGGATGAAAGCAGAATAACATGAAGCAAAAACAGATGGAAAATTTGATGGATCACTTTTTGATGAGTTAGGGGCATGACTAACTCATGGACAAAAGTGATGGATGATCTGTGTCCTATATATACAAAAGTTCTTGAAAGTTGATGACTCTTTAAAAGAAATTCATGACACCGAAGAAAGGATCTCTTCATGCAACTAAGTGTTCTATAGGTCCCTGGTTAAGAGGGAGCTTGAAAAGAAGTTTCTTACTTGGAAGAAACTTGGAAATTTCTAAGCTGTAAGCTTAGGTACATTTCTCTGTGATAGGAATGGGTACATCAAAGGAATAGAATCTCTTGGTATAAGAAGGGGCGATAGACATGTTATTCTGTGCTTCACTAGAGAAGACTAAATGGAGGATTGTGTAATGATTTGGCATCGGATGCTCTGGTGGGATGAGTTAGGGAATCCCATGGAAGAGTAGTCGTGGAGGATCAATATTCTTTTGGGGATTGGGGAGTCCAAGAAAGGAATATTCCCCATGGAAAATATCCTGAGAGAACTCGGGTGGGGTATGTTTTGAGAGAGACAATGATGAGGATGTCTATAAATCATTTGTCTCGCTAGTATTTTTCGCTATGGATAGAGTTGTTAGTCAAGGCCTTGCTATAAATGCTGGTTGGTATGATGCTATACAAATGATTTAGAAATCCGAATTCTTAAGAGAAATTCTTCAGATTGAGAAAGTCCAAGGTACCATTATGAATACCTCCCTAGTTAAGAGGGCGTGTTGAAAGTTGTAACTAGGTTCGGTCTTCATAATGACATGTAATTATGGTTTTATGTAAAGAGATATAAATAAATGAAAATTATTATATTGACTTGCTTCATGGGTTTCATGAGCAAGGATTTTGTTTTTGAGTCAAGACTCCAATTGAGAGTCTTTAGGATTTATTTGTCATCTAGTCATAAAATATAAGAATCATTGTCATGTAAATAAAGTCGGCCTAATGACCCAAAGAAGAGGGTATAAGTAGGAGAACTCAATCTCCATTCTAAGCATCAAGTTCGAACTCAATTCTAGCGAAGAAGTGCAGAAAAAAGTGTGAAAAGGAGGCAATAAGAAAGGGTTTTCTCTAGGGTAAAAAGGACACTCTTCTAGGGTATCGAAGGAAGAATCTTTTGGGTAAATCGAAGCAAAATCTTTTGGGACAATGAAGTAGATTCTTCTGGGGCAACGGATTCTTCTGGGACAGTGAAGTAGAATCTTCTAGGGCAATAGTATCTTCTAGGGTAGCGAAGAAGGAATGTTCTGGGAGGTATTGAATAAGTTTCTTCTGGGATATCGAAGGAAGGAATCCTCAGGAATAGTGAAGTGGAGATCGAGTTTCTCTAGAAGACTTAGAGACCGAGATTCTCTAGGTAAATTGTGAAGGTGCACCATAAGAAGTATAGACCAAGTTTCTCTAGAAGAAGCAAGAGAAGGAAGGACAAGGAAGACTGGGTTGGTGACAAGGTTCTTGAAAGAGGATACTAAGATTCAAGGGTCAGTGTCACGGTCTTGGTACTTATCAATTGAAGATCTAGAAGAAGAACTTTATCGGGTTTTCATCTCTAGAGGTGAGATGTTTTGGCTCTCGCTGGAGAAGCCTATATTTTGTGTCACTTGTCTTTATTTTGATAATTTTCTTGATGAAAAAGAATGCACTAATAGACTAACTAAGTGAAAGATCATAAGTAATTAAAGAACAAGCATATCACAAGCAATTATCAAGCAGAGAAATTGTTAACATTGAATGCCCTAGATTTCTCAACAATCTCACCCTCAAAGAGCATCAGATGCCAGATCTTTACCCAATCCTCCATTGTCTTCCCAAGTGAAGACCATAATGATGTGTCTATCTCTCCCTTTCAATTAGGGAGGACATACCAATTCCAATATAGGGATGTACTCATTCCAATGGAAGGAATGTACCTAAGCTCCCTCTTGGCTTAGGAATTTCCAAGTTTCTTCCAAGTAAGAAACTTGTTTTCAGGCTCCCTTTTAATTAGGGACCTACAACAGCTCCTCAGGTGGAGATGGTGGGATAATTAGCTACTTGAAGAACACCTTCCTTCGATGTCACGAATTTCTTCATTGTTATGTAGTCTTCATCTTTTGGAACTTCTTCATAGGGCACAAGCCATCCATCACTTTCATTTATGAGTCAGTGGTGTCATCATTCCTTTTATCAGGAAGCGATTCATCAGTCTACATCTAGCCTTGCTTCATGTCATGATGCCTTCTTCATACCATTTTCTTTGGAAGGATCTTACATCCTTCTACATGGCCCTCTGGGAAGACATCCGCAGTTCTTCCTTTGGCAGTCCTGCATAAACCCATCCAAATATGTGTTCAAAAATAAGAAATGAACACTTAAATCAAAATTACCTTTGTGATGGTCTTTCATTATGAAATCGTCTAGTTTGCATCAGCATCCTGCACACATGTTGACATATCTCCCAAAGATATCCATTGTCAAGGGTCTCTTCCTTTTTCAGACTCCATCAGAGTCTTCATATCTTTTCGAGAGATCTCCTAGTCAAATCTTCTTGGTCTCGGATGTTGAATGCCTTCTTCCATGGTTGCATAGTCTATGATCTCTTTCTTTATTTCTTCATACATGACATTCCCAAGAACTTCTAATCAGAGTTCTTCCAGTTACTGTTAATCACCTCATATTCCATATGAGGACATATTATGTTTATTTCATGTAGTGTGACCCATGCCTTTCAGGATCATGCTTCTCAAGATATAGCAGTGATCCATGTTACCTGCAACCATCCAAGATGACTTTATAATATCGAATACAAGCATACATACCTCATTTACCTTTAGGTCATCTAGGCTTCTTTCAGTGGTTTCCTTGATTGAAAAAGAAGCTTCAACCCCTTGATCTTCTTCATCTCTTATGTCATCATATCATCATCCCCTTAATTCCACAAGTTGGAGTCCCTGATGAAACACTTGCTTCTTCTCTAGATTGGTGAACCTTTCGATGAAGATTCCATATCAATAGATGGTACCTTTTGATGTTTGATGAGCCTTGTCTTGGATGACTTTCCTTAAGTTTTGAATGAAGATCCCAAGAGTTGTATCCTATACATTTGACTGCCATAGGTTTTGTTCTAGTTGTCTTTCATGTTTCCCTATGGTGATGTCACGAGCTCTTGCTTCTAATGCTTCTATGATGCGACGATGCATCCCATCATTTAGTATAGCCATATCTTCCTCTTTTGTTATAATCCCTTTTGAGCTTAGGACAATCTTTCTTGTAATGTCCATAATTTTTACATCCATAGTATTTAATCTTACCTATGTTCTTCTTTTCTTCTGACAAATGTATGAGCACTTTTACCCTCAACCTGTCTTCTTCTATCTTGCATGGAAACCACAAGTTGTTTGAAGGGAATGGCTTTCCTATCCTCATAGGCAGTTGTTACATTGTTCATTAGTTAGTGCATTTGGAACAATGAGGATTATCTATCCCAGATCTTGCAATTGAGATCTTATGAAGATAACCCTTTATCTTTTGATACCTTCACTTTGTGTAGATTAGATATAAGCGATGTGACCAACTTATCATCTATCTCTTTTGATGTCTCCAATCCTGCTATATAGGGAATCAGGGAACCTTTGACTGATTTCTTTGATCCCTTTCCATGTATTCAGATAATATTTGACCTTCGAATGGTTTGGAGACTTGTCCATAGATATGATCAATGACTTCACTTTCTTCAAGGAATATGTCTATCCTCCTTTTCAATGCAAGGAAGTTCAATGACCCAACCAACTTATAGATCTCCTTGCAAAACGAAGTCATTTTACTCGATTAGATTATAGAATAAAAGATACTTACTTGACAAGTGAAGATGAAATGTTCATCTTGATTCCTTTGATGAAGATGTATTAGTGTCTTTTTCGAGGATCTTCTTTCAAATGAAATCCCTTCTTCAATAAAAGGAGATTTCCCCTTTTATGATGACAATGCCTTTGATCTAGCTCCTTTTCATGATGGTGATTAATGAGGATGTCCCGATGCTTCCTCGGATGATCTTCTTTAAGGATAAGGAGGTCCTTGCTTTAATTGGTGGGAAGTTGCCTTATAGCCTTCTTTGTCTTCAAGATACTTCGACTTCTCGGTGGTGAATGAGTGCAGATAAAAAATGCTTCTGGGATTTCAACTCTCTCCAAGATGATGTGATCTTAGTCTTAGAAATGATTCTTTTGGATGTGTATACTTTGAGTTGCCTTACTTTGTAGATCTCTTCAACTTGATGAGGGTCTTTATGGTCTTTTAATGATGACTTAAAGGATTCAAAACTTTTGCTGGTGTAGACTTCTTCTTTGATCTAGGGTTTGTTTCTTCATGTAGATCTCGACTTTAATTTGATATCCTTTCTTGAGATTCGATCCTTGAGTGTCCCTTGATAAGATACCCTTCCTTGACTTTGTCACCTTTGCTCTGATACCATGTTGAGAAATCTAGGGCATCATGAATTAGGTGATTTCTCCTAATTAGTAACTGTTTGTGAGTGCCTTTTTGTTAAATTATGTTATGTTCTATGCTTAGAGCAATTTACTTCAATTCTTCTTATTAGCCCAATGTCAATTCTTAGTATAGGAATCACATTAACATACAAGTAAAATGCTGATAGAACATAAATGAAATCAACAGAAGATAAGCTAAGACAAGAGACACAAGATTTGGTGGCTAGCGAGGGACAAACCCCAATGCGGGGAAACACTTTGATCAATTCTTGTACATTCTTCAATAATTCAGCTGAGAGAGAGAGATAGTACAATATCACTAATCTGTGATTTATAACAGCAACAACATAAATCAAATCAGCAAGGTCAAAGTTGGTGAAACAGCTCACCAATGACTTTAAGATAGCCTAGGAGAATTCGGCCTCTAACAACAAGTATGTGCAGCCTAAAATAGTAAAAGAAAGATGGTCAAATCAGCAATGAATGCTACAACAAACTGCAGCCAGTGCTAACCAGTCAACATTGTCCCAAGTTAGCTCTCCAAAAGTCAATGCAGCACTTTGTCTAGCCTAAGAGAGGTTGCCCATGCAAGGTCGCAGCCAAAGAAGGTAAGACACTGGTCAAAGCAGGCCTAAATCACCCCAAACAAGATGGCTGTACCTTTCTGCGTCCTCGATGCCCTAGCTGCGTCCTCACAATGATGCCCTAACTACGTCCTCTTTTCCCATGTGTGAGAGAGTCTTCTTTCTCCTTCGTATACCCAAGAGACAAGGAGAGAGAAGAGATGTGAGGATGAGAGTGAGTGAAATGAGACACAATGTCTCCTCTTTTTATATGCAACGTTGAAGTTTGTTGGGGGTTTGCAACACAACTTAACTTGCTGGCCGATCTTGGCAAATTGTCAAGAAATACAAATAAATTCATATCTCCATGAATACATGTCAGAATCGAATGATCGTTAAATCAATCCTACACCTCTCGACGAGAGAAATCCAGGAAAAATATTAGCTGCCATAAATAAGATGACCCACATGGAGTTTGGCCGTAGTTGCCAATTTTAACACTTTTACTTCATTAGATTAGGATCTTCTTGTTGCTTAAGTTATTAGTGTTCTTCTTCATCAAACAACTACCAATGCATGAGCATAAATAGACAAGAGACACAGAATGTAGGCTATCAGCCAGGGCCAAAACCTCTCACTCTTTGAGAGGAAAACCCACACAAATTCTTCTTATAGAGATTCCAATTGACGAATATCAAGACCAAGACCCCTGACCTATTAGCCACTCCAAGACCAAGACACCAGTTCTCTTGATAGTCAACCTCCTTCTTGACTCCTCTTCCACTTCAACCTTCTTAGCATCACTGAGATCTTACACTATCTTCACACCGAGATCTCCTTTACACTGAAACCTCCTTGCTATCATATAACCAAGACCTTACTTCTGTGATGGCATATATACAGCATTGAGACCCTTACTAACATTCCATCGAGACCTTTACCGAGATTCCACTGAGACTATGGTGAGATTTGAATACTGCAAAGTCTTGTTGTAGTAGTGCCGAAGATGAGAAATACTTGTCATTGCAATACTGAAATACTTATTGCTGCTATCTGAGTTCCTTTCATCGAAATGCTTATCATTGTAATTGATATCCAAACTTGTCCCTTTACTTGTCACTTCAACTGTGATCCAAGTTACAGAGATAAAACAAACTCCTTGACTTCTACACCGAACAACAATCTCCTTTCAACGCAGAGTTGTAGTCTCCTTCACCGAACTATGTCACTGTGGTCTCCTATACGAATCAAAGAGATACCTGAACTTGTCTTTTGCACTAGGTCACCCAAATTCAGAGAGATCCGAACTTCCTGAATCGTGTTAATGCGAAGACCCTGCCCACATATATATAGTGGTTTGTCTCATATAAATGTGCCGACCTATAAATCCGAATAGGTGTGTGTGAGCCGACATGAGTTCTTTCATTTCATTTTGTAGCAGATGAATAAGAGAACTTGTGCTTGTCTTTGGAGGGCTACTGGACTATTCTATTGACTCATCATGTGTAATATCCCCAAGATGGGTTCATCATACACGACATTGACTCTTTAAATTTAATGACAAATCGTAAAGGCTCTCAATGGGGAGCCATCTAAAAATAAAATCTCTTGCTCATGAAACTCATGATGCAAGCATTACAATAATAATTTTATTTTCTTCTTTTCATCATTTACACAAATCACATTTACATGTCATTATGAAGACCGAACCTAGTTACACTTTTCAACACTTTCTATTTTTAGCAGTTTTGGCATTGAAATGTTGATAGCGTATTTAGGTTCCCCATCAGATGATGAGTCTATGGTATTGTGGGCATGTAGTGAGATTTCTATTTTTAGTAGTGCCTATTTTTAGGTTTATAAATGGTATGGCGCCCATCTATTTCAGTCATTTCCTACTTTTTCATATTTTTGGGGGATTGCTATTTTTGGCATGTCTATTTATGGTAGTGTGATGTTGCAGTTTGGGGGGTTAACACATGGAAACAATCATAAGTGGACATGAGTCATCAATGAGGTGGTAAAGTGCATGAGTTGTCATGGAAATTAAAGTAATTAAATATCCTCTTTCCTAGTGTGTTTGCCTTCCCTCTTTCCTCTCCTACATATACTCTTTTATCTCCTCTATACACTCCTATTTTCCTTCCTATTCCTACTCTCATTTGCCCCCCTAATTTCTCTCCAGTTTCCCTATTTTTACTCCTTATTTCACTCCCTTTTTTTCTCAACAAAAAAGCATAGCAACTAGAGTTCTTAAATTAGCCAAATTGTGTTTCTAAATATGGTTTGATGTAGGAAAATTATGCCAAGTTAAATCACTTGAGGCAAAATTTGCTAATGATAAGCAAAAGTTACCAAAGTCTAATTAGCCATGTTTACACACAGCTATTTTTGTCACATGACATCTTGGAGATACGTCAGTCTAACCCAAACAAGGTCCACTTAACCTAGTTTTCCTCTATAGTCAAAGCTTAGTTCAACCCACCATCCACATCAAAGACCATTAATAGGGATTTCGACCTCTTCCTTCTCTTGGTATGAATTGAAGGGGAAAATAATTATAAATACAAGGGTAAGGCCAACCTTCCAATTTGAATTGTCTTGAGCAAATCTAGTTGCCTTCTCTATTCTCTCCATCATTCTTCTCTCTCTCTTCATGCTCTCTTCTAGCTCTTATCATTTTGTGATTGGCTATCCTTGTCTTCAATTCTAGAATAGTCATCTTGGTGTAGCCATCCTTTTGTCTCTTGCGGTATAAAGCTTAGTTTTGATCCAATCTTTCCGGGCTTGTTTGATTCAATGATATTTTGTGCAGTTTATTAAGAGTTATTTGAGCTATGTGTTTTGGTAACCAGCCACTTAAATACATTTTCATTTTACTCTATTTTTCCATACAAAAGGCTGATTTGCAAAGGACCATTCCACACATTAAATTTAATAATCTTTACAAACTCGTTTGGCCACTGACTTGCTGGTAAAACAGCCATTACTTTGCTGTTTTTTACATGTTATGTTGTAGATTTATAGGTGAAAACAACACTTGCTAAGACTAGGGACAACCCCCTAAGGTTGGCATATACTAAGCCCAAATGGAGACAGAGATTTGCTAGTGACACTTGGAGAGATTTATTGTAATTAAGTAGACTTGGAAGAGATATATTTTCCATTTTAAGGGATAACTTGTAAACCTCTCCAAGGGGCTTGCTCCATATCCTCTTCATCATATAAGAGGATCATTACTAATAACAATAACTTTTCCTTTGGGAGCTTGGGGATTTATTTCTTTTGACATACTACTCTTCCCAAATTGGGGAAGATATTCATGTGCTTGATTGATTGGTTTGTTTCATCAATTTAGAGCTAAAGTAGATTAGACTAGTTGTAATCCTTCCATCCACTTTTCATTTCATAGTTCATTGTCTCTAAAATTTGCATGCATACCTTTGGAATGAGTCTCATGAACTAAGTTTCATCTATATTCTCTTGCAATTAACTATAGTGTATAGCTTGCTCTATTGCAATTCCTTTTCCCTTTTTGCTCATAAGTTCCTCATAAGTTGTTATTGTGCTTTTTTAAGGTATCATTTATTAATTGAGACATCTTTATCATAAGTTTGGCAATTGTAATCCTCTCATTTCCTTATATTTATGCCATTAGCCTAGTTTAGTCTCTTAACTTGCTAGTTTTATTAAATTGGAGTTCCTTTGCACTTAGAGGAAATTAACATCCAACTGAATTGGTTGTATAGTTTAATAGGTCCCCTTTTTACCCATATCTTTTTCCAAGCTTGGGGACGGTAAACACTCGACTTGCTAAATCAGGTTGGGCATGCCCAATGTTGGATCTACTTGCGAGTGGGTTGATTTGAGAAATCGATGACAGACTGGGTTAACCAAGCAACCAATAACCCCAAGCTAACTCCACACACAACTCTGTATTAACCTCAAATTCCATAGTATTTCATGCAACATTAACATATGTAGTCAACTCAAGAATATGAGTTTACTTTGATAAATTCCATGAGAGATCTTTCTCTCGTCTTCCAATCTCTTCCTCACCTCATCGAATTACATATGCTTCCACGTAACAAATGGTGCAACATGCAAGTTAAATGGGCATTTAGAAACTAAACACGCAGTCTTGAAATTTTTGCCTGTAGGCACTGCGAAATGATTTCGTAGTGCAATAAAATATCTTGTAGGTGCTACAAGATAATTTTGTAGCGCTTCTTAAAACTTTGTTTTTCGAATTTCGGGGAGGTGAAATGACTCGACTCCCTTCCCAATCAATTCTCCACGACCTTGACTTGCTTCTTAACACTATCACCAAATTACTCTACAACTCTTCATCGAGATTTACAATGCTAACTCAAACTTACCATTCAGGAACAAATGCAAAGGGGTTTTATTAGCACTCAAAACAGGGTCCTCTGGTTTTCTGTTGTAACAACACAACAATCAGTAACAAAAAATCACACTACCACTATTCACACAGCCACTATTCCAGGGCACAACTACACATTCTTCTACAAACTTTACGACAGGAATCCCAAAAAGACAAATGGGCAATCACACCATACAATTTTGCTAGTCGAAAAAAGGTCAAAGAGGCATTTTTGATAACGTTTCCAAAACAAAGTGCTATGTTTCACTAGTGACAACATTCAAACTGCTATAAATCTCACACAATCACTACTCCAGAACACAGTGAACATTCCTCTACAGATTTTCGAAACCATGGCAGCAAAATGCCAAAGATGCATGATTGAAGCACACAACAATCGAAGCCACAATGTACCAACTCTTAATATCAATCGATTCAACAAATTACAGGGTCTCAAAAATGACCAAACGCACATGTGTGTATATGTTTAGCTCCAAAATTGCACTTGAAACAAAGCATCAATTTGCCCCCAAAGCATACAACCACCACACTTCTTGACACGTTCAGATTCTTAATATAAATCGACTCAACAAGTGTAGACTTGAATAAATCGAATCTTCATTAACAATATACAGAGGAAGAAGTTAACAAACACGGAGGCACATAAACATGCTACTCATTAATCAAATTCAAATATATATTATACTGACCAGATATACAATGTGGGCATATGTAGCCCAGGCCTCTTTCGACCTCTGTCTCTTCTCCTCGCTTTGGAGCTTCTCTTCTCTTCTTCTCTGCTTCTTCTGCGTCTCCTTTCCAAATACTCTTTCTCCTTGAAAAGAAAGCTAACAAGGGACAACCAAGAGTCGCAAGAGATGAATCGTTTCCCCTTCTCCACAAAATAAGGGAAACTGAAACTATATTTACATTACGAAATAATTCCTCCAGTTTATTCTAAAAACAAAACTCACTTCCTAATGTAAATATTTACAATTTGTTACAAAAGCATTTAAATTTCTCTCAGCATCATCATGTGACCATCCCATCACATTGGCAAGCTTTTGTCTAGTCTTCATCGAATTTTGTGCTCGATCTATGCACCTACATCAGACTCTCAAGGTACGAAAATTTATGACTTCCTAGTCATATGCATCTGGTCTTCTCGTAACAACAACTCGTGAGTTGCAACACGCCTCTATAGTAACAAGTCTCCACCTTGCTACATGATACCTCACCAAACTTTCTCCTGAGTTTGGGCTCTTGGCATCTTCTCGATCCTCTTCTCTGGAACCGTTTGAGCACTCCTTGCTCTAGGCTGCTGCAAATCTCCTCACCTTCGTCTACTCTCACCTGCACAGTGAAACTTAAAAATATTACCAGATCTTTAATCAACTTGTACCTTCTTCTACTACTTCAACTCTGACCTTTACTTGCTACCAAACTATTCAAACTTGCCAATGCATTGCTAAAAAATTTCCTTAGAATCATAGGTTGTCTCTTCATACAACAAACTATACCTTCCTACTTTCCTTTTGTCAATTTCATCTTCTAATTCAGTCCTTGGCTGAAATTCACTGTCTTCAGGCTCTTGCATGCCTTCTCTTGTCACAAAATTTAAACAATCTTCATTTAATTCTGGTTTATTCCTTTCCTTTACATCCTGCTATTTGTAGCTTGTAGTTTCATCTTCATTGTCATCTAAGACAATCTTCTCCAACAACTGTAGTTTAGCTTCACACCTTACAAGCACTTCATCTTTCTCTAGAACATAAATCAGGTTCTGCTAGTCCTTCCTCATCTCCAATTTCTGATCATGTTCAAATTCAATACTTTGCGAAAACATTTCTTCAACTTCTCCACTTATAACAGAATTCAAGATCTGCCCATATTTGTAACAATCTACAAAGATTGTCGATCATTCTTTGTTAAACCTGCATTCACACCCAAATTGTCAGTTTCAAAATCATAAGGATTTACAACTTCATTTGATGCTTTTAGCACCATTCCTTCATCTAAGAGCTTTTCTCGCCGTTCCTCCTTTGACATAGCTTACTTGCTATGATAACTGCTACCAAGTTAGCATAAACATTGCATTCAATTTTTGTAGGATCTATAACAAGATCTCATCTTCCACAATATTTTGTAGCAGTCCTCTCATCATCTCTAGCTGTAATTTAATTTCAGCTACTTCTCTATCAAGTTTGTTCTGACTTGATGTACTATGGCTTCTCTCTGAACCTTTACCATGACTCTCAATAGTCACAATCTCTTTCTTCCATGCGCTGATTCCCTGCTCACTGTGATTTGCACACAAGCCACTGCGACAAGCTGACTCCATCTCCCTATTTGTAAATACCATACTAATCTCTTCCATGACTAGTCTTCTCCTGGTATTTCTACTGACTCCTTCCTCTAGAATCTTCATCTGAGTACTCTCTGCTCTTTTGGCTTTTGCATGCAATTTACTCACCTTCTTCCTCTGAGAACTTTGCTATTCTTCCTCACTTTCTACTACAAGGTTCCTTGCCATCATCCTCAACTGCAAACATTCATCACCGCTACTTGTAATAAGCAATTTATCCACAATTAACTGAAAGCAAAAGACCATTACCTCCTTGTTCAATCTTTACTTGAACACACAACTGCTGCTGCAGAATTATTCTTACTGCTGCCATCCCTTTGTTGTAGCAGATCTTCCTGTTATTTAAATCAACACCATTCTTCCTCTTGATTGATTCCTAAGTCAATCTGTTCTACTTCAAGGTAGACATCCTCCACTATGTTTGCACAACACCTCACAATCAACAAACCTCAATTCAATTTAATTTGAAAACAAAGATTTACCTCAATTTGCTGTAAATTCGACTTCCTCCAAGAGCTTCTTCCTATATCTTTCTCTAAGAGCTGTAAAGCTAAAAGCTTTTCATGGCTCTGATACCACTTGATGATAGATCTGGTTACTTCGATTGTCAATAAGCCTAGGCTAACTCCACACAAAGCTCTATTAATCTCAAATTCCACTGCATTTCATGCAACATTAACATATGTAGTCAACTGAAGATTATGGGTTTACTTCGATAAATTTTGTGAGAGATCTTTCTCTCATCTTCCAATCTCTTCCTCACCTCATCCAATTACATATGCTTCCACTTAAGAAATGGTGCAATGGGTAGGCCAAATGAGCATTTAGAAACCAAACATGCAACCCTGAAATTTCTGCTTGTAGGCGCTGCAAAATAATTTTGTAGCGCAGAACAAAAATTCTGTAGGCGTTATGAGATAATTTCGTAGCGCTCCTTAAAACTCTATTTTTCGAATTTCGGGGAGGTGAAACGACTCGACTCCTTTCCCAATCAATTCTCCACGGCCTTGACTTGCTTCTTAACACTATCGATGTTTTCCTTTACCGCTCTTCATTGAGATTTACAACGCTAACTCAAACTTACCATTCAGGATACCAAAAGCGCCAAAAAGGGTAGAAAAGCCTTGGATATGAAAATGTCTGCACTACTTTGTTGGCATCAGATAGATAATTTGTGGATAGACAACTATAGGAAATCCAGGATACATGGGTAGAAACAAGGGTGTTCATCATTTCTGATAGATGGAGAGACCAAAGAAAACACCCGTTAATTAATGTTGTTGTAGTATGCTCCCAAGGGGCAATGTTTTTGAAGGCTGTTGATTGCAGTGTAATAGAGAAAAATGGATCTTTGATATCCACAATTCTTACTGATGCAATAGAAGGTGCGGGGCCACATAGTGTTGTCCAAGTCATTACGGACAACGCACAAGTTTGTAAAGCTGTAGGTTCGATTGTGGAGGGTCGATATGATCACATCTTTTGGAATCCACGTGCAGTACATTCATTGAACCATATGTTGCCAAGATTTGTGAGATTGAATGGATTAATGAAATATATGTAGCAGTAAAGGAAATCCGATTGTTCATAACCAATCATTTAATGTCCCAATGTTAAAATTGGCAACTAGGGCCAAACTCCATGTGGGTCTCCTTATTCATGGCTGATAATATTTTTCCTAGATTCCTCTTGTCAAGAGGTGTAGGATTGATCTAAAGATCATCCGATTCCGATAAGTATTTATGGAGATATGAATTTATTTTGATTATTGACAAATTAGCAAAGTCGGCCAGCAACTTATGTAGGCTTAGATGCCTAATAGACACATCTATTCACCTTCAACGTTTGGATATAAATACAAGATGACTCCTCATATGGTAACTCACTACTGATCATATCTCTCTTTCTCTCCTACGCAGAAAAAGTGTCTCTTCTCTCTCTTGTGCAGAAAGGCTCTCTCTCTCACCCGAGCCGAAACAGGTCGTTCGAAATCTTGGACTGGTGCACGGCGAAATCTTGGACTGATGCACGGTGAAGTCTTGGACTGGTGCATGACGAAATCTTGGACTCTGATGCACGACAAAGTCTTGGATTGGTGCACGGCGAAATCTTGGATTGGTGCACGACGAAGTCTTGGACTGATGCGCGGTGAAGTCTTGGACTGGTGCATGGCGAAATCTTGGACTAATGCACGACAAAGTCTTGGACTGATGCGCGACGAAATCTTGGACTGGTGCATGGCGAAGTCTTGGATTGGTGCGCGACGAAGTCTTGGACTGGTGCGCGACGAAGTCTTGGACTGGTGCGCGGCGAAGTCTTGGATTGGTGCACGGCGAAATCTTGGACTGGTGCATGGTGAACAACTCGCCGGTGGAGACTTGGCGAGTTGGGCGTTCGGTGGGAGTGCCCGACAAGTTTGATCTAGGGTTTGCTGCTGCTGATATAAATAAGATATTTGTACTATTTTTCTCTGCTGAATTTTTGAAGATAAAAGAACATTTGATCAAAGGGTTTCCCCATATTGGGGTTTGTCCCTGGCTAGCCACCACATCTTTTGTCTTTTGTTTTGGCTTGTTTTCTGTTGATCGTTTAAATGTTTTATCCGCACTTTACTTAATGTACATGTGATTGCTAGTCTGTGGATAATAAAAAGAAAGATAAGTAAACTGCTCTAAGCATAGAACATACCATAATTTAACACCCAGTCCATATATGGAGGTTTTGCAAAGTTGAAGCTACTGAAGGTACTCTTTATTTAATCAATATTATTTGTATTGGAAATTCTTAATTTTAATTACAATTTATATATGATTTTTCATTTAAGATTTGACTTTTTGAAACTTGTAGGTTGTTGAAACTCGTTTTGCCTCCCACACTTTTGTCATAAAGAAGCTTGTGGAGGTGAGACAAGCATTACAAACAATGACCATTGACCCTCTTTGGGAATCATGGAAGACTTCCACTGGGGTTAGAGGGAAAAATATCAAGTCCATCATTCTTGATGATGCATGGTGGGACAAGGTCCAATACCTTCTGCATTTATTGAACCAATCTTGATCTTGATCAGGGCATTTGACACGTTGGGGGGAAGTTTATGAAAACGTTGATAGTATGTTGGAGAGGATAAGAGAAATTATCAGGGCAAGCGAAAATGACCCTTTTGAAACATTCTATTTTGAAGTGAAGGACATAGTTACAGAAAGGTGGAACAAAATGACCACACCATTACACCTTTTGGCCTATGCATTGCACCCCAAATATTATCATTCCAAAATTTTGTCTTTACATGGTAGAACAACGTCAAACAAGGATTTTGAAGTGGTAAACGGATACAAGACAACTTTGAGGAAAAATTATAGAGATGTGGGAGTTGCAATGGAAGTACGCCAAGATTTTCGAGGATTTGTACAATCTATTGGTAGCTTTTTAGATCTAGTAGCTATGGATGATCAAGGGAATCTTGATTCTATTACTTGGTGGGGCTTCCTTGGTGGGGATAACATTCATCTCTCCACTCTAGCCACCAAGTTGTTAGTTCTTCATCAACTGAGAGGAATTGGAGTACGTATGGATTCATCCATTCAGTGAAGTGAAATAGGCTGGGAGTGGCAAAGGCGAAGGATCTTGTGTATGTTCATTCCAACCTCCGTCTTCTATCACATGTTGAAGTAGAGTATAAAGAAAGTCCGAGCAGGATGTGGGATGTGGAGCCTGAGATCTTTGACTTAAACCTGACACTGAATGCCATGACTCACCTCAACCTACTTGAGGATATTGTTCAACCACTAGTCCAACCCACTGATGCAACTTCCTACATTCCAGGAACCCCATCATCTATTCATGATGTAGAGTTGCAATATGCAGAAGATAATGTGGATCCATTTGAGGATTTGTAGTTAAACCTACCACACATTATGATATTAGTATAGTGATCATGGATGAGACGCTCATTTTTGTACTTACTATTATCATTTAAGATATCATCCTTTTTGTATGACGGAGGATGCATCATTTTTTGTGTTTCGGTCTTCGTATTTATAATATAGCTAATGGTTTCTATTTTAAATGTTGTGATCTATAAGTGGATTTGATTTTTGAACTCTAAAGTGTTCTTTAAAATCTAAAAAATATTATTATATTTTAACTTATTTGTACTTGAAATATCCTTGCCGTATCCGGATCATGGATTTTTCAAAAAACTAGCGAATCCGGATCCGGATCCGTATCCGTATTCGAATCCTGGTAACTTAGCATTAACTCCTAGAACTTGCTTAGCACAACACTAATCAAGCCTTCATTTTATCCTTTAGGGACTACCTCCCTTGGCTTCACTAGGAGTTAGCCTAGACGGAGGAGTTGGGAATTGGGTGACAGCCCCAACATGCAACTTGCCCCCAAGGCCACACCAAGTGGAGTTAGAGACTTTCTCCACGATAATCTCAGGTGTGGATTTAGGTGGTAACAGACCTTTTATTAACCTAATCATTATTTATTTCTTATTGTTATGTTTGTTACAGGTTGGAAGTTGAAGTTTGGCCTCTGTAAAGATTTTACACCCTAATAATGTGTTGTAAGAATGGATGGAGATTCAGGAAAGAAAAGACTTTGTTGAATTTTCTGAATGTCTCTCAGATAAAGTCTGAGGCAGCCTTGGAGGGCTAGCCTCCTATTAACTGTTCAGTCAGTTACTAGCATTCAGAA
The DNA here is from genome assembly GCA_000404065.3 of Pinus taeda. Classification (NCBI taxonomy): domain Eukaryota; kingdom Viridiplantae; phylum Streptophyta; class Pinopsida; order Pinales; family Pinaceae; genus Pinus; species Pinus taeda. The sequence continues at coordinate 144,465 of APFE031234354.1, forward strand.
ACATTTGATTAATGACATTAGGACTTCTAACATTTAAAACAGGTGTACCACTAATGTTAGAAATTATTACATACACCATCTTGTTATTTCATTATATTACATGATAGGTTTCATGGCGCAGTCTAAAGATTTTATTATCTTGTTGGAAGTTTGCCAAATTTCTTTTAGACATCATTGTTAAAAATGTACTGCTGTCAAGAGTTGTGTATTCCCTTTTCTATTATAACTGGATTACAGACTAAGTTATGGATAGATTGTGTATGGAGAAGAGGACAATCTTGAACACTGAATGCACTTGCAATAACGGAGAGGCAGCACAAAATATAGAAGCTAGAGGCAGGGCAGGAGATCTTAGGAGCAGGTCTTCAGTTCTCATTGTTTGTTTCATTCTACAATATAAATTTATGTTTGTTTGGAAATTTTCATGGTGAATATCAGTGTCCGTCCCAAAGCCTGTCCATGTTTTTGCTTCAAACACTTGGCTTGCAACAATTTAAAAGAATGGGAAATTAGGATCCCTGTATTCTGTTGTGGGCTCATATAATTGGATGTTCAAACTTGGATGGTGTTTTAACTTCAGAATCTTTATGAATTGTCTAGTCTAATGGGAACTAACAATTTGCATTGTTAATATACTTGTGACATGGCCCCTGGCTGTTTGTATGCCAAATGATTTACCGTCATCGCTCTGTTTCACTAGATATCTATTCTTGCTAGTTAAGATTTTGTCATCCTCATTCTCTTTCATTTGTGATCCTTTCTTATCAGGGCGTCCACTTTCCGCCTTTTGTTTGTTGAATGAAGATTACACTACCCTCTTTCTAATGGTTGTGGGCTTAAATATTATGTGCAGTGCCTGAGAGAAAACGTTCTTGTATGTAGCATTGGGAGCTTAGTGCTTGAAGAAATGACAAGGATTTTTGAAATCAAAAATCTCATTGGACCTTGTTGTCTGTTTGTTTCTGTAGGCTAAGTGGTGCCCAGCACCTGGCTGTGAATATGCTGTAGAATTTGTCCTTGGAAGTGGCAGTTATGATGTTGCTTGCAAATGCTCCTATATCTTTTGCTGGAATGTAAGTGGAGTTTATGCCTTTGTTTCAATGTTCTTCATTGGCTAAAGTGGCAGGTGTTTTTTTCCAGTAACTCTAACAGGGTTACAGGTGATATAACTCTAACATTGCTTATTCAAGTTTATTATTTTAATATCAAGGTTTGCATTTTTTTGTGATTAAAACCATTTTCAGTGTTTGGAGGAAGCTCATCGTCCTGTAGACTGTGAGACAGTGGCAAGGTGGATCTTGAAGAACAGTGCAGAGTCAGAAAACATGAACTGGTAATCTATGACATGTAATTTTTATTTTTGAAAATTGTGTGTTATATTAACAAAGAGATATTTACAAAAGAGGAAACAAAACTGGAAGGGTATATACATTGTACAACACTAGCTTATATCCTCTTTCTCAGTGCTAATAGAGCGGAAACAATGTCAGAATATGCCAGAGCATCTAGATGCTTAGCATCTATAATAAGAAGTTAGCCTCAGGTGAATTACCTGTTCTTACCAGTCAGAACAGAAAGACTGCTTTGAACTGACCTCAATAGCAAAAGCAAGGTTGCACCTTAACTAATAGATAGTAAACAATGAGGTAATTCTGAGGCAGTTCCAGATTTCTGTGAAAGCAGAAAGCACGAGATATCTGGAGTCACCAAAGATTCCAGCTCTCTAATGCACCTTTCTCTGAAATAAAACTGAATACTGATCCTGTATATGCTGCCAACAGTCCCTTGCAAATATGCAGTCCCAAAAGACGTGTTTCACTGTATCTAGTTTAGGTTTTCCACAAACTAGACAAAGTCCATCTGTGAGCTCACTCTTCACCAAAGTAGGCCTTGGATGGAAGCCCCTGATAAATGACTACCAGGCAAAGACCTGTAATTGTAACACTGGTAAATGGACCATACAGTGTAGCTTGGGAATCCACCTTTCTCAAAATCAAAAGAGGTGCAATGAGCATTATCAACAGGGGCTAATACATGCTTCTGATGTAATTGGGAGTAAAGTTTTTATAATCATACTGTGGAACTTGTCTACCACACCCAGCCACCGCTAATCTAGTCACAATGTGCCCCTCATATCAATGCTCAATTTGAACAAGTCTTCAGAGGGGAATCAACCCGACAATATCTTTTTTTGAACTAGTTTGTCTGAAGAATGGAGGGCTTTCTTCTGAGCTAAAGCTTTCCATTACTTTAGGATATAACACCAAAATCCCAATAATCCCTACAAAAAAAATGCCTTCCCTCCTTAACATTCATGTTTGGAACCACAAGAGTTCGACTGTGCACCAATTCTGCTATTTCCAGCTCCAAATTGGGTGCCATGCCACTTTCGACTCTAATCTGCTGCCTGAGTATTCCCACTTAACTAACTTGGCAACAGATTTCCAGGCCTTCCAAATACTTTTGTAGATGAAAGTACCAACAATCTGATATAAATATGGATATGAGACTATGTCACGGCATCGAAAGACCTCTCACCTTCAATATATGTTGGGCTGTAAGCTGTGCATGTGGCAAGAGGCCTTGCCATGGAGAAGCACCCTCAAGGCATCTCACCACTTAGCTGCAATAATATTTTCTTGTGAGGCAACATCAATAAGACTCAATCACTCTTCATTGTGCATAATACAAATATCCCAAGGAACCATTGGATAACCTCTCCTCTCCATATTCGGGTCACAAAGAGGACCTAAGAATTGTTAGAAAAGGATTACCAAGGACAAGCGTTCCTAAGGCTTGGTGTCTAGCCTAGGAAAGAGTGTCCTAATGTGACCCCCTTTACTTAACTTTATGGAAATAAAGTTAAAGTGAGTTTACAAGTCATAAAGTGACTTTAAGGGAAATAAAGTAAAAAGTGACTTTATAAACATAAAGTGACGTTAAGTCATATAGTGATGTTATAAACATAAAGTGACTTTAAGTCTAAGTTGCACGAAACGGGGAAACGGGGAAGCGAAACGAAACGCGACCTCCCCAAATTTTGGAAACGGGGAAACGCGAATATATATATATATTATAAGTAATAATATATATATATATATATATATATATATATAATATATATAAATATATATAAAACATTTAAAAAATATTAAAATTATATATGTGCAATCATAAAAGCATTAATGAATTAATGAGAGATGAGAGCACTGCTATTTTTATAGCTTTAGAAATGGTTTTCTAGAAGTCATTAGAAACTAAAACTAATAAAAATTAATTAGCAAAAAATAAAAAATAAAAACAAGTGTTAATTTGCTGGAAAACGAGGCCCGTATGGCGTGGAAACGCGTTTCCGTACGTACGGGCGCGTTTCCATTTCGGGAAACGCGCCCGTACATACGGAAACGCGTTTCCACGCCGTACGGTACGGGGAAAAAGGGAAACACGCCCGTACGTACGGAAACGCGTTTCCACGCCGTACAGTACGGGGAAACGCGTTTCCGTTTCGTTTCCCCAGGGAAACGACCCCTAGACCCACGTTTCCTGCAACTTAGCTTTAAGTCATATAGTGACGTTATAAACATAAAATACTTTGAGTAATTAATGAAAAGGGGACTAAGGGGAAAAGGTGTCTCATGGGTCAATGAGAGATTAGATCTCCACCCTTGATCTAATTGGCTAAGATCTAATCTCAACCATAAGATCTTAGGGTTAGGTTGTAACATGCCCCCTACTATCAACCCAAACTAAGGTTAGTAGGAGGCATGTCACTATGCTAACCCAAGATCAAACGTACTGTTATGGAAATGGGGTCTAAAATTTTCGCTTTTTTCAATTGGAATAAAACATCAATTAAGCATCACCGTTGCGTCCATCTCACCAAGACGATTCTGACGTTATAAAGTTCTAACTCAACTTGACTTCCGGATCATGAGATAGGACCATTTGTATTTTTGACAAGTCAGAAAGCACCAAATCATTAACCTTACCACGTAGCACCCATGTGGCTAAACTAGCCGACACCACTGGCAATGGCGTACTAGCTGCCGACCCACTCATGGTTTATATTTTCACCATTAACTCGTTTATATATATACAAACATATACATGTCCCCACCCATGCAATCTAACCTTGCATTATTACAAAAATGAATGAATATAATATATATATATTATGATTAATAACATTAGACGAGCCGTTAACTATCAGCATCCTTTTCGTTACCTGGGTTTTGTTACTTGGCTCTTATCGCCTTCCCCAATTGCTCTGGGGTAGGCTTTTCGAGTTGACCTGTCAATGGGTCCACCCTTGTGCCAATAATCGACTTGCTTGGCTCATGTGTCTGCCACCACATCCCGATTGGCATCATCCTCCGCCCTTTTAAATTCGCTCCACGGTTGATTGCCTGGGTTCGACATCTAAGGTTGTGTCCCGGTGTGTCCACACCTCCGCACCTATAATTCTCCCCTTTGTTAGCTCCGACGACCTTGCTCCAGCCACGGAAGCTCGACGCTGAGTCATCCTGACCCTCTCGTGTGTCGAATTTCCACGATATTGGGTCTTAGATAGAATCTTCAAATATCTGACAATACCAAACCAACAATCTCAACGATACTACTTTGCACAATGGAATATAAATAACAATAAATCACACATGCATAGAATATAGACAACTTTTTACAATTTTCAACCCAACTTCGTTATATTAAACAACATATAATACAAGAGTCTAGGGCTCTCGTACTAGGGATAATGGACCTCATACATCCACCAGTACAAGAATACAAACTAGGGCTTGGTGTCAGTACATCGACAACCATTCTACCCTCAACCAGGTACTCTGACCATGTGGCTGTCGCATGCTCTCTCAGCTCCTCTCGGTAGTACCCTATACTCCCCCGGTCCTTCGACTCTCGATCTGCAGCTCCTGCCTCTATCAATGCTCCAAGTCCATCCAGCCATTGAACCTTGACTGTCAATCTGCTCTCTAGTTGTGCCTTAGTCCATCAAGGGCACACCACATCGAGACTCCTGTTCACAACTCTGTTTGTGACCAACTCTCAATCTGCCCACTGTTGCTTCTCAGCTACTCAAGGACTTCAACCCACTATGGTCTTCCCGTGCTGCTCTGATGAAGACCAACATAGGGCACGAAGCTCTGCCACCTAGCATTGTAAGGTGTCCATCTCCCACGATGAACACGGGCTAGGAGGACTGCCCATCATTCGCTGTAGATGTCCTTCTCCACACACAAGTCTAGGGCTCCACAAATTGCTCCTCGTTGATCAGAGCCTTGAGCTCAACAACTACCACTCTAGCAACTACTTTTTTCCACGAAAGTGTTGCACACCAGGCTCCAACTTGGGCATTATCACGCTGTCCTCCAGCAGACCATAAATGCCCAATCATGTCCACACTTGGGCCACTCTCACGCTGCCCTCCAACAGACCACGAGAGACCAATCTTCGCTGTAGCATCTTCCTCTGGCTGGGCATCCTCACACCTAGGAAACCCTCTTGGCTGCCAACAAACTCCTTCAACTGTCCAACCCTTGCACACCTGTCCAACCCTTGGACACCTGTCCAACTAGCGATCAACTCTATCAAAATAGATACCTCTGCAAGTCCTTAAGGGCTGATGGCTTCCTTTACATGATCGCTGCTTAGTTACTGCTGCTCGGTCGTCACTCAACTGCTGTTACTCGACCGCTGCTGCTACTCGACCGTCTCTCAACTGTTGTTACTTGGGCGTTGTAGCTACTTGGTCGTCCCTAAGATGTTATTACTCGGCTGCTACTACTACTCGGTCGTCGCTCAACTGTTGTTACTTGGCCACTGCTGCTACTCAGTCGTCGCTCAACTGTTGTTACTCAATAGCTGCTGCTACTTGGCCGTCGCTCAGCGACTGTTACTCGACCGCTACTGCTCCTCGGCCACTGCTACTGCTCAGTGGTCGCTTAGTTGTTGTCACTCGACTGTTGCTGCTACTTGAATGTATTTTCTCAAGAGATAAACACACTTTTTGGATGTGTTCAAATGATCCTCACTCATCTCATATTTATACAAAAACATGAGGGCTACATGTGGTGTCAACAAGTCTAATTTGGACCCAAGTCGACCTGGTTTTTTTCTCCCAAATTAATCCACAATCACATGCATTAACTTCAAAAATTCATAACTCCATTTGTACAACTCAGAATCAGATGATCTTCATTGCATCAGATTCGTCTTGACCAGAGGTATCATCCTCATCCATCACATGTCAAAATATGCTCATGGTTTTGGCCCAAATCACAATGGGTGCAAAGTGCCATGCTTCGGTTTCAAGCCCACAAGGCCACTTGTGGATCTCCTTCCTCCAAACCCTCGATCCACAAGGCTTGGAGTACCTCCCAAGCTACAAAAATCAACATTGTGAACATTGTGCCTTGTTACCTTTGGGAGACAAACTCCAGGACATCAAATTTAGTGTCGATTGCCGCAACATTTCTTGTCTAAGAGGGCCCTTGGCCAATGGGTAATCACCCCGCTTAATTTTTGCCATTCATTACATTGGCCTTGCGCTAGGTTATGCCTTGTGGTCATATGGCTAGCAACTTGGCTTTCTAGTCGACCGTCATGTGATTTGGTAAAATATCCAAGCTCATGGCCAAGGTTGAAAGGATGTGCATATGAGATAAGGTCCTTCTCCCGCTCTGCACAATGCGCCATTTGTGAAAGGGTTTGACCATAGCTCGACTACGATGATTTTTTAAGCACTTGGAATTGCGCTAGATTCCAACCATAGCCATCAAGGTTTTATGAAGCACACTTCGGTGTTATTCCTCATGAGCTCACCGCAAGAATACCATATTAGGGTTCTTGTTGACAAAGATACGAGGCACGATTCAAGGACTTGTCCATTCAGCCTTTTAGAGTTCGACGGTTCCTCGGGTCCTCCATGTCTCATAGGGGGCAGATTGAGCTTGGCTCAAAGATCTACAAACCTCTTTTAAGAAACAAATAAGCACAACAAGCTTATAGAAAAAACTAGAGAACTTATGATGCCAAACATACCACAAGGACTACAAGGAGTCCATCATTCCACAAGTAAACAGGAAATCTCCCTTTATGGATTGATTACAGGCATAAACTATGAATACAGACATATAACTATCAATATTGCAAGCGTTTCATTCTTATGGACGAGAATTCCAGGAATCGACTCCATAGAGAATCCTCACAGATTTTGTGCTACAGGCCTGAAGCCAACTAGTGAGTACCCAATGCTCATACCATACACGACAGTGTTACTCCATTCATAGTGCACCCAAACAAGTGGATATATACATATATACACAAGTGTTCCCTGCATAAAGAACAATGATACAACATCACAACAATAGTGTACACATGCATCAAACTTTCATGATTCCAATCTTAGCGAACTATGAGCTATTCATATAGTAAATACAACAATGTTCTTGCAACCCAATATGAGCTCAATGATAAGGAGATGCAATTACAAAATTTATCTGGAATTAATACTAGAGTTGGCAACTGAGATTGGGACAACAATTCTCCACCCAACCATAGACGAGTTGCAGCCAAGTCATTCTTGCAGCTGTCACCCTTGAGCCAGATTCCAAAGCTTGAGGTAGAGTGCTTTCAGAGGAGTTTTAAACCAATATTGTCAACTAAAACAGGGTGTCTCGAGGCTGCGTCACCTCCACCCACCAACTATCAAAATCAATTAAACAAAGTGAACCACTCTGCTCACATATAACCATCATCCACTAAGGGGATTAAACCAATATCATCCAATGAAATAGCGTGTGTGAAGGCCACACTGCATTCACCCATCAAGTATTCAATGATTCCACATTAGGTAGGAATACGTTCTGTTGACCACTACGTGTCAACTACCCTTAGCAGTACACCCCCTTTTCTTCGCAAAAGGGGAGCGCTTGATTGACGTGTCTGTGCCATTTGACAGTCATCGTCGACCTTATCATATTATGTTGTAAACCAAGTTTGCATGTGTGAATTGTAAATAATCTTAGCAGAGCTGAGTCATGTATGTAAATTGCCTAGGTGGACCTAATGTTTTAGTGATAATCTACGTTCCGGAAGGTTTTTTGTCTCACCGATCCATGATCGGCAGAGTTTTCCTTTAGCCTAACCGCAAAGCCGGAATGAATTTTGTCATTAGAATCTTAGGGGAATCTTAGTGCGTTGATCTGCTAGATTATAGTTGTGTCGCAGAACTGGGTGGTCTATGAGGGTCTATGTCAAATGGGTTTTACCCCTTGAGATGTAAAAAAGTCATGATGTAAAGTGTCTTGAGGGTTAGAAAATGTTTTCCCCTCATAAGTCCTAAGTCCAGGTCTAGGTGATTTTTCCAAAGGCTAAGTTCGACGATCCTTTAAAAATAAACATAAGAAATTGAAAAAATAAAAAAGCAATATATATATATATATTATAAATATATATATATAATATATAATAAAAAATAACAAATAAATAAAATAATAATAAAATTTTAGAAAATTTAAAACTAAAATAAAATAAAAAAAATAAAAATTTTAAAATTAAAATAATGTAAAATCAAATTTTTGAGTAAATTAAATGCAGAATTTCAATTTTTTTAACTATATTAAAAATGCATTCTAAAAATCGAGCGGATAGATAAAAGATATCTTGATGCCTCATTCGCGGTCGAGATCATTTTGACATGATCACTCGAATTAAAGCGTTGGGAATTTTTCCTTTAAATAGGGTGTTAGGGGTCATTTGAGATCAGATTTGATCCGAGAGTCTGGTGCTAAAGAAGCTCTCTTGTAGTCATTTTTTGTGCAATAAAGAAAGACTTTGGGGTTAAAAATCTTGCTGGTGTTACTCTTCTGGAAACGCTGTAAGATTGTTTTATTTTTCTGCATAATCTTATTTTCAGACATTGATAGTAGCTTGATGAAAATTGATTCAGGCACAGGCATCTTGTCTGATCTCTGGGGTTTGAATGATAATTTAGATTCTGAAATATAATGGCAAGTATCTCCATTTTATCTGGATTTCATTATTGTTTTATCCCTTTATGTTAATGGTTGATTTTAAACTGTGCAGGAAATCTTAAGTTTTGAGTTTACTGGGCGTTAGGGGAAGTTCTCGGCTGAACCAGCAAACTCCCGGATTGTGTTTTCTGAAAGAGCCTAGCTAGTTTTTAATCCCGGGCTTATCATTTGAATTATTTTTTAATGAATGCATGCAGGGTTTTCTGAAGTATCTCACATTAAAATTTAAATTCTGAAAATATTTATGTGGCATAACGAGAAATCTGGCTATTTTAGAGTTTGCAGTTTGTGAATATTGTAATTATTTAGTTAGGGTTTTCAGTTTCGATTCTTGCACATATTATTTTTGGGTGTTCTGTTTCCCCATTACAGGTTGCAGGTTACAGGTCTGAGGAGAAATTTTTGTTTGAAGTCAGATCTAGGCCCTGGAGGGTAAGATTTGGCCTCAGGATCAGTTCTTGCAGGTTTTTTGCTGAAGAAATTCGAGTTTCTCCAAGCTATCTGTTTGCTGGGGTTTCATTTAAAATTGCTTTCCAAAAATATCAACCAGCAATCTTGTATTCCAAGGGTTTTAAAATCATTCATTTTCAGATCTAAATTTTTTTATGAGGGTTTCAAGAAATCTGAAGGAGAGCGAGTTAAAATTTTTGTCAAGATTTCTGGAAAATATTTAAAGCTCCTCTCATTCTGATGCAAATCAAATCCCTGTTTCCTCACAGCTCCATTTCCGCATTTATCTTCAGCATTACTTCCTGCGGATTCCTTCCACGCTGCTCCAGCACCTGCAAACAAAACAAAAATATAAAAATAAAAATATGTAAAAATTAAAAAA
>APFE031234354.1:165634-181872 GCA_000404065.3 Pinus taeda
ATCCTCATCGACGGTCGAGATCATTTTGACATGGATCACTCGAATTAGCCGTTGGGAATTTTTCCTTTAAATAAGGTGTTAGGGGTAATTTGAGATCAGATTTGATTCGAGAGTCTGGTGCTAAAGAAGCTCTCTTGTAATCATTTTTTGTGCAATAAAGAAAGACTTTGGGGTTAAAAATCTTGCCGGTGTTACTCTTCTGGAAACGCTGTAAGATTGTTTTATTTTTCTGCATAATCTTATTTTCAATCATTGATAATAGCTTGATGAAGATTGATTTAGGCACAGGTATCTTGTCTGATCTCTGGGGTTTGAACGATAGTTTAGATTTTGAAATATAATGGCAAGTATCTCCATTTGATCTGGATTTCATTATTGTTTTCTCCCTCTATGTTAATGGTTGATTTTAAGCTGTGCAGGAAATCTTAAGTTTTGAGTTTACTGGGCATTAGGGGAAGTTCTCGGCTGAACCAGCCAACTCCCGGATTGTGTTTTCTGAAAGAGCCCAGCTAGTTTTTAATCCCGGGCTTATCATTTGAATTATTTTTTAATGAATGCATGCAGGGTTTTCTGAAGTATCTCACATTAAAATTTAAATTCTAAAAATATTTATGTGGCATAATGAGAAATCTGGCTATTTTAGAGTCTGCAGTTTGTGAATATTGTAATTATTTAGTTAGGGTTTTCAGTTTCGATTCTTGCACATATTATCTTTGGGTGTTCTGTTTCGCCATTACAGGTTGCAGGTTATAGGTCTGAGGAGAAATTTTTGTTTGAAGCCAGATCTAGGCCCTGGAGGGTAAGATCTGGCCTCAGGATCAGTTCTTGCAGGTTTTTTGCTGAAGAAATTTGAGATTCTCCAAGCTATCTTTTTGCTGGGGTTTCATTTAAAATTGCTTTCCAAAAATATTAACGAACAATATTGCATTCCAAGGGTTTTAAAATCATTCATTTTCAGATCTAAATTTTTTTATGAGGGTTTCAAGAAATCTGAAGGAGAGCGAGTTAAAAATTTTGTCAAGATTTCTGGAAAATATTTAAAGCTCCTCTCATTCTGCTGCAAATCAAATCCCTGTTTCCTCACAGCTCCATTTCTGCATTTATCTTCAGCATTACTTCCTGTGGATTCCTTCCACGCTGCTCCAGCACCTGCAAACAAAACAAAAATAAAAAAGTAAAAATATTTAAAAATTAAAAAATTAAAAAATATTTTGAAAAGCTTAATAAAAAAATAAAAAAGATTGAAAATTCCTTTTTTATGGTCCATTTTTCTATAGCTAAACGCACTTAAAATGTTTATCTACAAGTTGGCTATATGAAAGTGGTAGCTGGTCAGCATTTAAATTTTATGGTCATTTAAAGCATTTAATTTTTCTTGAAGTTTAATTGCTAGATCATTTAAAGGGGTTGTGCATTTGTTGAAAATCTTACATCGCTTGGGTTATTTGATGATAAATGATTGTTCTACATGGTTTATATTTCTGCAATATTCATTAAATAATCATTTAATCATTAGCTCCTTAAGGCACTGGTCTATTAACTTAATAAAATCAATTAAGTGCTTGTTTCCCCTCGTGTCTCCCAACCCAACTAGTCCAGAGTTGGTCATCCATTGTCCCATATGGTCTACCCCCCTTAGCCGCGGGAGACAGGCTTAAACGGAGAGATCGGGGATCAGGGTGACAGCCCCCGGTCTGAGCATTGTCGTGACAATTTGTGCGACAACATGTTCCTTTAGACAGAGGTCCTTATAATACAACATCCTAACATCTCTAGTGATTTAGATGCATAGAGCCTTAATTTAGATATGGAAAGAGATAGATATAGTTAATATTGTGGAGGGTTTATCAACTATGTTACCTTTGAAGGAATAAGAGTGCGCTTTCCAACAACATAGTGGAATCTCTCGCTTGTGTTCTCAACCCAATCCCATGGAACTACCATTAGGTGTTATTAACCCAGTAGCCCGGGGTGCCTCCATCTCTCTAAGGTTATCAACCAACAAAGTCTCTAGTGGATTTATTAGTCCTGTAAGGCACAACCATCGTTCTGTGGTTATCAGTTAGCAAGCCTCATGGGTTTCTTAGAGTTAAGCTCTTCTCCCTGAATTGTCTTAGTCCTGATATCTTCTCTATGCTCTCAACAATTCAACTTGCTCTTCCAAGAGCCTCATAACCTCCTACCTTTATTTGTTCCCTTCTCTCCTTGTGTGTATGTATCGCAGATGTTTTCCCCACAAGAGCCTCTCAATCTTCACTTCTTTCTTCGTCAAGAGCGTCTTGTCCTTCTTTCTTTGTTTATAGCAGGAGCCTCTCAGCCTCCTTGCTCGTCTTTCACAAGATCCTCTCGGCCTTATGTTCTCGTGGTCACTCTTCCTCTATGCGCATAGGGTCCTTGTTAAAATTGGCAAATAGGGCCAAACTCCATGTGAGTCTTCTTATTTATGGCAGCTGATATTTTCCTTGGATTCCTCTCGTCGAGAGATGTAGGATTGATCTAAAGATCATCTGATTTCGACATGTATTCATGGAGATATGAATTTATTTGTATTGTGTGACAATTCGTCAAGGTCGGCCAACAACCCAATTACCACCACTTATCCTCAACGTTTTATTATAAATATAAGAGCTTTTCAAGTCATTTTGACACACACTTCTCCTAAGATCTCTCTCCACCTGTTTTGGGTTTTGGTGGCTAGAGAGATCAGGAGGGAGAAGCCCTAGACGCAGGAGGAAAGGAGACTAAGGGAGTTGCCCTAGCCCTAGACACAGTCAAAAGGAGAAGGCTCTACACAGGGTTATATGTAGTCAAGAGGAGGCTCTTCTAGCAGCAAGGAGAGGGTTTCTATAGCTTTCAATGAAAGCCCTATATGCTGTCAAAGAGAAGTCTAAAACGCAGTTAATGATCCCTAGCCGCAAGCATGGAGGAGTCTTATCACAGTAAAGAGAAGCTCCTGCGCTGTCCTAAAAGAGGCTTCTATAATGCAACAAGGAGAGGCTTTAATGCTGTCCAAGATCACTGTTTCAGGAAGCCCTAATGATGACCTAAACGGTATCCTAAAGGAGGAGACACATCCGCTATCTAGAAGTGCCATTATGCCCTAAAAGCAGGCCTTACTAGAGGTCTAATCAACTGCCCTTATACGTTGTTTAAAGATGCCCTTATATGCAGTCCCTTTGTACCCTAATTTGTTGTCCTGAAGATACATACACAGGCTCCTTATTGCTGTCACAAAAGGCCCTTATACACAACCCTCCTAACCGCAGTTTGTGGGGCACTTATCAGAAGGCTGAACCTTGTATTACAACATGAAGGATATATGTTGATTTAGGTGACAGCGAGTTCTCTCAACGCTGTTTGGGACAACAGATTACTCTAGGAGTCAGAGCCCCAATCTGTGGGTTTTGAGTATAGGGGCTGGTGTTAGACAACAACAAAGAAGGACCTAGCCGTAGTGTTAGTAGCGTGTTTGGGTGCATGCTTGAGGGCTGGTACAGGGTGCAACTTACCATAGTGCCACAAACGGTGATGACAAGTGAAGGATGGTCTTGTGGAAGGCAAAGCCATTGTTAATGGAGAACAATTGCAAGTCAAATCTGGGCAGATTTCGAGATTGTTAGGAGACAGTACTTTGGGCCTTATTCAGGCTCAGTTTTGCTGAGCTAGGCTGCAGGACATAGCCACCACCATAAGGAAATTAGAAGGACTACATTGAGGTTGATTCAACCAACAAGGAGCAACATGGTGGTGTAAGGGTCTCATCTTGAAGAACCTTATTCTAGAAGCTTGACATGCTGCAGATCAGTTGAAGATTGAGGGCTGCTCTATTAGCATTCTGAGCTGCAGTCCTTGGTGCTAAGAGTATAACTCCATTGTGTCATCTTCATGGTGAAGATCTTTTTGAGCAAGTCAAAGTGTTGACTTCAAGAGCAGGAAGTGCTGGATTACGTGAAGGATAAAATCTCTAAGTCTCCATCAAATGCACCAGCTGCTACAAAGAACAAAGTACACTAGGGGTGGAAGGAAAGGCAGATGCCTTTCTTGCAATGAGTTTGGCCTTTATGTGAAGGAGTTGTCCGAATGGAAGGGACACATCACTTGATGATGATAACAATCATTCCAGGACTATCCTCAAGGAATGACAGGTTCAATGGCAAAGGAAAAAGGAATGCAAGTCTTCAAGGAAATGGCCAACTCTTCAAGAAAGTAAGGAACTCCTGGTAAGAAGAATCAAATGTTGTTTCTGATAAGCAAATGGAGTATTATCTTATATTGGCCCTCTCCATTACCTCTCCTCTGGACTTGTTGGGAAATTGGCTTATTGATAGTGGTGCCTCAAGGCACTTTACTAGATTCAAGGAAGTGCTCTCTAATTTGATAGAGAAGGAAACAATCGTGGAGATTATTCTTGGAGACGATGCCACCTATCCTAGAAAGGGTATAGGGAATGCTGCCCTTCAATCGAATGAGGGTAGCACGATTCAGTTAGAAGAAGTTCTTTATGTACTTTATCTCAGGAAGAACTTGGTGTCCATTTTGGCAATGGAAGTCAAAGTTTTCAAGGTGGCATTCATTGATGGAAAGGTACGTGATTGGAAAAGGAATTTTAAAGATGCTTTTACTCTTTGGGTTCAGGGTTGGCAATTTGTATCAAGCTGCAAGAAGTCCATTGGGGACCATTTCATGTGTCACATCTCTTCTATGGCACCAGAGGTCTGATTATAAGGCCCTATCTGATTTAAGTTGGATGGTAACAGGGATGTCTGAATTCAAAGAAATGCATGAAGGTACATGTCCAAGATGTACTGAAGGATAATTTACAAGGGGACCATTTCCCTCATATAATAGCAAGCCCACAGATGTGGAACAACCTGAGGGGTTTGAGATTCATGCTCGGGAATCCCATGAATGCAGGTTGAAGAAAGATCTCTATAGTTTGAAGCAAGCACCCTAGGCTTGGTATGAGAGGATTAACAAGCTATCTGATGAAGTTGAGATTCACTAGGAGGGAAGCTGATCCAAATCATTGCCTTAAGGTTGTGGATGATAGACCTCTCATTCTGGTACCTTATGAGGATGACCTCTTTGTGACAGGAGCAGACCCTCTCATTTGCAAAAGTAAGAGGGAGTTAGATTCTGAATTTGGAATGGTGAAGTGCAAGCTCGTGACTACCTTGATGGAGCCTAACATTTAGAAGTTATGTACTAATGATGCTATACCTGATTTGGGAAATGCCTCTGAGTTTCGTCAACTCATAGTAGCATTGATGTTCTTGGTGAAATCCCGTCCGGATATATGCTTTGCAGTTAGCATGTTGAACTCATATATGGTTGAGCCTCACTGGATTGGTGCCCAAAATCATTTTGAGATATCTTCAGGGCACAATCTCTCATGGATTGGGATACACCGTCGGAAATATGAAGCTGCATGATTATTCTGATTCTATCTGGGTAGGCAATGTGGAGGATTGTAAGAGTACTTCTGAGTGTTGGTTCTCTTTGGGTTCTGCTTTGATATCCTGGATGAGCAGGAAGCAAAAGTTGGTTGCTTTGAGCACTGCTGAGTCTGGATATGTCGCTGCGAGTATGGCCTCGTGGGAAGTTGTCTGGTTGTGGAAGCTCTTTTGTGAGCTGTTTGGACAAGTGCTGGATACCATCATGATCTTCTGTGACAACCAGAGGGGGATTCGATTGTTGAGGAATCTCGTGTTCTATGATTGCTCCAAGCATATAGACATTAGGTGCCACTTTATCTGGGATATGGTACAATGGAGAGTAAGAAGGCTCCGTCACTCTGAGATTGATGTGGAGATGAAGTCCTTGGGAAAGGTCAAATTCTTGACTTTCTAAGAACGACTAGGAGTCGTGGAGAGACTCTCTCCTAAAAGTCCTATATGACATGGGCATTGAGCTCTGGGAGCTTCGGGGGTACTTCTTGGAGCGATGAACAACCATTGGGTGAGTGGTTCAACCTTCCCCTAGTGGTCTGCTATGTAGGTAGGATGAGTGGTTCATCCTTCTCCTGCTGGGACACAATCATAGGGCGAGTGGTTCAACCTTCCCATAGTGGTTTGTTGTGTATAGGGTGAGTGGTTCAGCCTTCCCCTGGGGTGCCCCATGGTGACATGTAGGAAGGATGAGTGGTTCATCCTTCTCCCGCTGAGACATCCTACCCATGCAGTCTGGGACTCATGGGAAGTACCTCTCATCTGGCCAATGAATAGGGAAATGAGGATAGGGACCATAGTAGTATTGATGGATGAATTGTGTTATTACTGTACTCCCTATGCTAGGATGATATTGATCTGGGATCAATTGGACTGACTTCGGGTCAGTAAGAGCGGTATGATACACTTTCTTTATTTGGAACTGATTTCGGATAAATAAGAGTGGTATGATACACTCTCTTTATTTGGAATTGATTTCAGATCAATAAGAGTGGTATGACACACTCTCTTTATTTGGAACTGACTTCGGGTCAGTAAGAGTGGTATGAGACACTCTCTTTTATATGGGATTGACTTCGGGTCAGTAGAGGATGGGATGATACATTCTTGATCACTTCTCCTTCTTCATAGTTGAGCAGAGCAGAGTAGTGCAGGGCATTGCGTTGATGGCAGAGATAGTGTAGTCTGGCAGATGGATTAGCAGATGGAGTTCTCCCTAGTTGAGAGGGAGTGTTAAAATTAGCAACTAGGGCCAAACTCCATATGGGTCTTCTTATTTATGGCGGCTGATATTTTTCTTGGATTCCTCTCATTGAGAGGTGTAGGATTGATCTAAAGATCATCCGATTTCGACATGTATTCATGGAGATATGAATTTATTTGTGTTATGTGACAATTTGTCAAGGTCAGCCAGCAACCAAATTACCACCACTTATCCTCAATGTTTTATTATAAATAGAAGAGGTCTTCAAGTCATTTTGACACACACTTCTCCTAAGATCTCTCTCCACTTGTTTTGGGTTTTGGTGGCTAGAGAGATCAAGAGGGAGAAGCCCTAGACGCAGGAGGAAACAAGACTAAGGGAGCGACACTAGAGGAGATGCCCTAGCCCTAGATGCAGGAGGAAAGGAGACTAAGGGAGTTTCCCTAGAGGAGATGTCCTAGCCCTAGACATAGTAAAAAGAAAAAGGCTCTACCCAGGGTTATATGCAGTCAAGAGGAGGCTCTTCTAGTAGCAAGGAGAGGGTTTCTATAGCTGTCAATGAAAGCCCTAGATGCTGTCAAAGAGAAGTCTAAAACGCAGTGAATGAAGCAAGCCCTAGCCTCAGTCATGGAGGAGTCTTATCACAATAAGGAGAAGCTCTTGCGCTGTCCTAAAAGAGGCTTCTATAATGCAACGAGGAGAGGCTTTAACGCTGTTTAAGATGACTGTTTCAGGAAGCCCTAATGATGTCCTAAACGCTGTACTAATGGAGGAGACACATCTGCTGTCTTAGAAGTGCCATTGTGCCGTAAACGCAAGCCTTACTATAGGCCTAATCAACTGCCCTTATACGCTGTTTAAAGATGCCCTTATACGCTGTCCCTTTGTGCCCTAATCTGTTGTCATGAAGATACATACGCAGGCTCCTTATTGTTGTCACAAAAGGCCCTTATACACAACGCTCCTAACCGCAGTTTGTGAGTCCCTAATCAGAAGGCTGAACCTTGTATTATGGCGTGAAAGATATATGTTGATTTAGGTGACAACGAGTTCTCTCAAGGTTGTTTGGGACAACGGATTGCACAAGGAGTCAGAGTCCCAATTTGTGGGTTGTTGGATCAATATAGGGGTTGGTGTTAGTCCGATATTCCTAAATAGAACATCAGCAAAGAAGAAGGACCTAGACGCAGTGTTAGTAGCTTGTTTGGGTGCATGATTGAGGGTTGGTACAGTTTGCAACTTACCATAGTGCCATAACCGGTGATGACAAGTGAAGGATGGTCTTGTGGAAGGCAAAGCCATTGTTAATGGAGAACAATTGCAAGTCAAATTTGGGCAGATTTTAGGACTGTTAGGAGACAATACTTTGGGCCTTATTCAGGCTCAGTTTTGCTGAGCTAGGCCGTAGGCCATAGCCACCAACATAAGCATATTAGAAGGATTGCGTTGAGGTTGATTCAACCAACAAGGAGTAGCATGGTGGTGTAAGGGTCTCACTTTGAAGAACCTTATTCTAGAAACTTGACATGCTACAAATCAGTTGAAGATTGGGGGTTACTCTATCAGCATTCCAGGTTGCAGTGCTTGGTGCCAGGAGTATAACTCCATTGTGTCATCTTCATGGTGAAGATGTTTCCGAGCAAGTCAAAGTGTTGACTTCAAATGTATTTGTACTATCTCTCTCTAAAGAACTATTGAGGAATATAAGAAGAATTGATCAAGGGTTTCCCCACATTGGGGTTTGTCCTTAGCTGGTGCCACATCTTGTGTCCTCTTGTCTTGGCTTGTCTTCTGTTGTTTATGTTTATGTTCTATTTGCACTTCACTATCATGTTGATGTGATTTCTAATCTGGAATTGATATTGAGCTAATGTGAAAAATTGAAGTAAATTGCTCTAAGGATGGAACATAACGAAATTTAACAGTCCCCTTCCTGTAGTGCATGAGAGAATGTGAATCTAGAAATTCTCTTTCCTGTTGGAAAATGTAGCTAGTTTCAGTCTTCATAATTGTCATTGTAATAAAATC
This sequence comes from Pinus taeda, assembly GCA_000404065.3. Lineage (NCBI taxonomy): Eukaryota > Viridiplantae > Streptophyta > Pinopsida > Pinales > Pinaceae > Pinus > Pinus taeda. The sequence continues at coordinate 174,314 of APFE031234354.1, forward strand.
ATTATACATATATTATGTTACAAGAAGAAGAAGAAACAAAAATATTAATTTTAAAGCATGGGTTTCATGCTCCATTTTTGATGGTCATCTAGGTCAAGCATGTTCTTCATTCTTCTAGGGTTTGTCATCTTAAAAGAATATTTTTCTTGAGTCAAAAGAGTCTTTATCATTTGTATAAGACCCTATCGAGAAAGATGTAACATGTAAAAGATATTATTTTGAGTCTAGAAAGTCCTGGAAACGTCCAAAGCACAAGTTGGTCCTAACAACTTCAAGTTGGCCTAAAGGAAGGTACTCGAACCCCTCAAATGTGAATAAATATAGGTAGCGTCGACCTCATTTGGTACTAAATCACTCACAAGTTCGATCTCTCAAGAAAAGTTTGATCTGAAGCTAAGAATACTAAGAAGGCTAGAGTGAAGATCAAGGAAGGAAGAAAAAGTCTTGGATATTTTTTTTTGGGCTCTGTCTCTCTCACATGTGCGAAGAATCAGGGTTTCTGTAGCTTCAAGGAAGGCCGAAATTGCAGGTCTGAATTGCAGAAGAACAAGTTGCAGGATCAAGTTGTTGGAAGAATGAATATTTTGATTTGACCCCATTGACTTTGGGAAACATTTTCTTGCTCAAAGGAAAAATTCTTGAGGAATTGTCCTAGGGTTTCTGCGGTAGCTACAAGGTCGAAATTGCAGGGTCGAAGCTGCGGGTTGAAGTTGTAGCTGGAAGCTGGTTGACGCAAGATTGAACCTTGTTGATCTGATCTCATTGGATGATCTTCTTGGAGGGTTGAGTTGGTGCTTGTAGAAGGACTTGATCTAGGGTTTGGGTCTTGGTTGTCTCATTTGAAGCAGATTCTATAAGAAGAGAAGATTTTTTCTAGTTTTTCCCCTTGGATAGCTTTTTCCCTCACTTGGTGCCTAATTTCTGTGTCCATTGTTTTTACTGTTTTGCACTTGATAATTGTTTGATGAAGAAGATTTAATAAAGAAACACAAGAAGATAAATAAAGTACACAAGCAATTATTAAGATTAAGGAGAAATTGAATTAATATCTGCCCTACTATATTCTCCAACATCTCCTGCCTCGTCGTTCTTCGCTGTAATTCACTAAATTGCTCTTGTCCTCTGACTGCATGAAGGAGTATCCCTCTGCCTTCTTGACCACGATGGTTTTGTCCTTTTCCTCGGTGGTCTATTCAAATCGATCACCTTAACAATGCAACCTATATTGCGGATTAATTTTTGTCCTTTCTTGCTTGTATTGTTGCCCAAAGAGACATGGGCATGTCCTTCATTTGTCCAGCTGAATTAATACACAGTCAGCGCATTAAAACGCACCTAGTCAACCCTTGATTGATATTTACAACAACCAACTTCTTCAAGCAATCTCCCTACTCAAGTAATGGAATTTGTGTCCCTTTCTCAACCATTTTTAATTTATAATTTTATAACTACAAGGAGAAAGTTTTATAAGGGGAATTAACTCGCAGGCGATGTCACAATCTCCTACCCTCTTATCGTCCTAAGTGTTCTATGACCGGTCACCAAACACAAAATTAAAACATGCCGTAAGTTAAGCATAATAGATTTGGAGCTTTATATTTGCATCTTGATTGCAATTGCAGTTCACATATATAGTTGCTTGCCCAAAAACTAATAAACATGAAAATTATCCTTGGATTAGCCACTTTTTGTGGCTCCTTTGCAGTGTTCTTGCTGCGTCTACCGTGTGCTCTGATGTCTTCAAGCTATTGCAGTCCTCTTTTCAATCAGTTTCATGCACCCAAACTGGGCGATTCCCATGCTTTCCTGTAACATGGCATACAATCTCTCATGAGATTCTTAATAGAAATTTGGAAAAATTTACATTACACCTCTTGCTTTGTCCCTTGAGCGGTTGCTCAACCATTCACACATCTGTCTTTAGCAAAGCCCATTTATTAGGTGTTCTTAACAACTTCCTGCGGTTATACCATAGTGGCTATAAATCAGTGATTAACAAGCCCATTGATCAGGTGTTCTCAACAAGTCCTCACTGTTACACCACAATGACTACAAATCAATAATTGACAAGCCCATGTATCAGGTGTTCTCAACAACTCCTCATTGTTACACCATAGTGGCTACAAATGATTCATTGACAAGCCCATTTATCTGGTGTTCTCAACAACTCCTTGCTGTTATACCATAGTGGCTACAAATCAATCATTAGCAAGCCCATTTATTTGGTGTTCTCAACCACTCCTCGCTATTACACCACAATGGCTACAAATCAAGTCATTGACAAGCTCATTTATCAAGTGTTCTCAACAACTCCTCGTTGTTACACCATAGTGGCTACATATTAGTCATTGACTAGCCCATTTATCAGGTGTTCTCAACAACTCCTTACTTCACAAAACATTGGCTACAAATCAGTGTAGACATTCATGCAGAGCACATAGAGTCTCGGTTCAGTCGTGGAGAGAGAGATATAGTTAGTAATGAGGATGTTTTATCAACCGAGTTATATCTAAAGGAATAATAGTGCACTTTTTAGCAGCTTAGGGGAACTTCCACCTGTGTTCTCAAACCAATCCCTTGGAACTACATCACGTGTTATCAGTTCACTAGTCCTGCGTGACTCCATCACTTAAAAGTTATCAACCAACAAGCCCTTTGGGTTTCTCAACTGAACTATCATCTAAGCTTACTTTGTGATTATTAGCCAGCAAGCCTTATGGGTTTCTCAGTTGTGATATCATCAGAGCCTGTTTGTGATTATCAATCAACAAGCCTTATGGGTTTCTCAACTCGGCTATCATCAAAGTTATGCTCCATGATTATCAACCAACAAGCCTCATGGGTTTATCATGTTGAGAAATCAGTTCTTGTAGTAATTAGGGTTTTGATTTTTCTTTCTTCATATTACTTGTGATGTGTTTTGGCCTCTTTTACTTCTTTATTATGTTGTCTTTCATCAAGCAATTACCAAATCAAAAGTGCATGAAGATCACAAAAACAAGGGACATAAGATGTATGCACTCAGCCATGGCAAAACCTCTATGAAGGGGAAAACCCAGTCAAACTCTTCTTCTAGTAGATTCAAATCAAGGTGGGACAATCCAAGACCCTTTTGACCTAGACAAAGACCTCCTCTACTCATAGGATCAACCCTTCCTTCAAGTAGACAAACGCTGCCAAATCCTCCAAGTGTCAGCTCCTCAAATATTGCTTTAACCGAAATTTTGGCCCCCCAACAACAAAAGTTCGGACATGTAATTACTGCAAAAATTACGACCTCTGCAACTTACCCACAAACCTTAGAAAACTCGCACGTGTGAGAGAAAAAGATGCTCCAAAATTCAATTTTGCTTCTTCCTTGAATTAGGTTTTCCTTCTTGCAATTCACTCTTCTTTTTCGTGCTCTTTCTCTTGTAGATTGAACTTGTTGAGTGTGTGCTCCAAATGAGTCAAACTTACCCTATTTATACTGCTTCCACTGGGTCGAATTCCCTGTAACTGGGCCGACTTTTCCAAGACAAGGCCAACTTGGGGAGGAGGGGTAAAATGACTGTTTTGACTCAAACTAATTTTATTTACATGATACAAAAGTGTAAGAAGGGTCTAATAAATGTGATGACGACTCTTTTGGCTCAAGACAAAACCTAGAACTTAGAAGCCTTCAATGGAGGCTATGACCTAGAAAATAAATAAAAGAGCATGAAACCCATGCTTCAAAACTATTTTTCTTTTACAATAAAAATTCTTTTTCTTTTCATTTGACAACTACATTGCATCATGACTCAAATATAATTATGAGACCGACACTAGTTACATTCTTCAACAATCCCTCTTAATTAGGGAGGTATATATATATACAAGGATGAACTCAAAATGATATGATCTATGAAGAGTCACAACACACGCAATGCTATAGATTAGATACTTGACCAAGGTATCTAATCGGGTGGGACTAGGTGTGTTCCAAGCAGTGTTGCGGGGGAGCGGCCCTTGTCCCCCCACCTCGATCCTGCTCCCAATCCGTGCTCCGGGCGGGAGCGTGCTCCCGATAAAAAAATTTGCGTTCCCTGCCAAATTCGGGAGCGACTTTGGGAGCGTTGCTCCCGTTGCTCCGATAGCGAAATTTAAAGCCTGGGAGCGGTCACTCCCCTATCACTCTCGAGCTTTAAATTTTGCTCCCAGATCGACGCGCGCGGAGGCCGGCAGTGAATTCGGTGGGAAAAAAATCGCGCGGCTAAAAAATTGATTTTTTTTTTTTTATATAATGAAGGAAGGAGGGCTTTTATGATTCATTGTGACTTGAGTGAGACTGAGAGCAAGGTGCCAAGGAGCAAGGAGCAAGGAGCAAGGAGTCTTGGGCGCATTTGAGGTAGGTTAACATATTTTTTTTTTTAATGTTTATTAATTTACTCCTAATTTCTAAATAAATAAATAATTTTTTCTCTATTTCAGTTTCCCATTGGAGCATTTCCATTCTCATTCCATTTTATTAAATTTTGTAGATTCAAAACTACAAATTTCAAACATCATGGTTATATTTGTTGGCATTTTCTTCTTCTTGGTTCCTTTTTTGGCTATTATGGTGCTGGAGAGTAGGAAAAGGAGGGTTCAAGATGAAGAAGGGGATGAAGAAAGGGGACAAAGTGGATTTGATGAAAACCCCGGTGAGGAGGAGCTGGACGAGGGTGAACATGATTCAACAGCTGAAAAAACTAAACAAGATCAAACCCCATTGTGGAAATATGTTAACAGGCCTGAAGTAGGAAAAGGGGGTGGAACCACTAAATTTCATTGCCCACATTGCAACGATAATTACACAGGTTCATACACCTGTGCCAGAAAACACCTCTGCGGGAAAATGCCATGGGATGGAGATAAACAAATAGGAATCAAAACTTGTGCAGGTGTGTCAGCAACAGATAGAGCCAAATACATAAGGGAAGAGGCGGAAGCCCAATACAAATCTAAAAAATCAAGGGGTTTCTTTGAACCAAGCTCACAATCACAAGCACAAAGAACTCCTTCAACACGTAACTAAGGCAGTGGATATGGAGGCACAAGGTCACCAGCTTTAAGGCGTAGAACCATATCAGATTTCCTTGATGAAGGGTGTAGGAATGATGTGGATTCAAAAGTTTACAGGTTTCTCTATGCATGTGGGATACCATTCAATGTTCTTCACTCACCTTATTGGCATGAAATGGTTTCTGCTATAATGATGCCCCTAAAGGATACAAGAGCCTTGAGTATGACAAGGCAAGAACCGTTGGACTTGGTCATGAAAAAGCAAAAATACCACATTCTTTGAATAGAATGACAAGTTCTTGGACTGACCATGGGGTGTCCATTGTATTTGATGGATGGACAAATGTAAAAGGCAAGCCATTGATAAGTGTTCTTGCTATGTCTGTTAGTGGTGCCATCTTTCTAAATGCATATGATTACTCAGAGAAGTTCAAGATTGGCATCAACATTGTAGAAGCATTACTTGAAACAATTGACCGTATTGGGCCATACAATGTCATCCAAGTCATCACTGATAATGCTCCTAATTGCAAGTTAGCGGGAGCAATTATTGAGGATAAATACCCCAACATATTTTGGTCTGGGTGTCTAGTTCACACATTGAAGTTTTGAACCTTTTGATGCATGATGTTGTTAAGAACAAAAATGAACAATACAAATGGATTGGTGATTTGTACAAGAAAGGCAAACAAATGATAAAATTTATTACAAATCATAGCAATACCCATGGCCTTTTCCGCAGCCACTCAAGATTGGAGTTGTTGAAGATTGCAAGGACTAGATTTGGTAGCTATTGCCTCACCTTCAGGCGCCTTTTGAAGGTAAGAGAGTCATTGGCTAGCATGGTATCAAGTCACATTGGCAGATATTAAAGAAAAGGGCTACAAATGCAACTAATAGGCGAGCTTTTGAACTGGTGGAGGAGGCCGCTCTTGATGGTATGTTTTGGGCACGTGTGAGGCAAGTATTGGATTTCACCAAGCCCATTTATCACATGATTCGGTTTGCAGATATAGATAAACTAGTGATTGGCAAGGTGTATGAGCAGATGGATACCATGTTGGGGCAAATAAAAGATATTGTTCATAACAATGATCCCGACTTGTAGTCTTGTACAAACTGATTCACGATTATGTGTGTGTACAGTGGAATAAACTTAATCTTCCACTACATTGCTTGGCGTATATCCTTACACCAAAATACTACTCTACATCTTGGTTGGGCCAACCTGCACCAGGGGGTGGGGTTAGGACCAAACCCCATATAGATGAAGAGGTATCTAAAGGATATTTGGAAGCATTAGAAAAGTTGATACCTGACAGAGAGGAATGTGCTAGTGTGTGCCTTGAAATAGGCAGATACTTCAGTGGCACTGGTTTGTTTGGTACCTTCCATGCAATGGAAGATAGAGACAAATTTGATGCTCTAACATGGTGGGAAACATATGGCAGCCATGGACTTTTGCCAATATTGGCAAAAAAAGTTCTATCACAACTTGTAAATACTTCTTCTGCAGAGAGGTGTTGGAGCACCTACAACTTCATACATAATGTGAAAAGAAACAGACTCATTGAAAAACCGACAGAAAGCTTGGTTTATGTGCACTACAACTTGAGGTTGTTGAGTCACTACTGTGATTGGGCTTATGAGGATCCAACATATAAAATCTGGGACAACCACCTAGAGGATGACAATTTGGAGGATGGCACTATACACCTTGAAGAACTGGAAGAGGAACTTATAAGGGAGGAAGATGAAGCAGCAACCATGCCACCTCCACCATCTAGTAGCAGTGCTCGAGTTTCGAGTCTTGTTCCTTTGCTGTCGCCACCTCCATCTACACCCTCACGTGGAGGGTATGTGCCTTCTAGTTCTGGTCGTTGGTTTGTGTGAGAGACTCTTAGAAGACCACCACGACCTGCTCATATAGTAGACTCTCATGGCAAGGGCCACATGCAGTATTAGATAATAGATTTATAATTTACTTGTCTTTTTTAGTTTCTATTAGTTTTTATAACTGTTGAGTCTTGAGTCTTGACTCTTTCATATCATAATGATCTTTTTTGTAAACAATATATCACTGTGACAATGAAAGTTTGAAGTTTGAAGTTGGCAATTATAACTCAATTGTAATGATTTTGAATTATGAATATGATGCTTCGTGAAAGTTGTTTCATTTCATTTCATAATTCATTTTATAACATTTCATTTCATGTTAACAGTTAGATATCATTTCTTGTAATGGTTAAACTTAGCTTACAAGTACAACTTTGGTGATCAATGATGATAAATGTTATATATTGAATTTTCAATTTTGAAAGCTTGAAGTTGAAACTTTAAGATTGATGAATCATGATTCACGAGACTCAATATGTTGTAATATGTATGTTACTAACTTGTGGACGTGGTTGATGAAGATTATAACTTCTAGATGATTGATGTGATATGGTTCAATGATCAATCTATGTTTTTTTTTAAGTTTTTTATATTTAATTCATCATTCTACATGTTTTTGTTGACATATATGTATCAAA
>APFE031234354.1:182058-192619 GCA_000404065.3 Pinus taeda
TATATATATATTTTTTTTAAATTGCTCTAGGATTCACTCCCAAACCGGGAGCTTTTGAAAATGTCCCTGCCGCTCCCGTTTTCGCTCCCACTCCCATTTTCGCTCCTGCTCCCCACTTTCGCTCCTGCTCCCAAGTAACAATGGTTCCAAGCTTCAACCATTATAGGTACCATCAGGCTTCAATTCTAACACCAACCCAAGGATCTAGGTATCGTATTCAAGGTTGGAACTCCACAAGACCAACGATGCCCTACCTACTTCGGGATCTAGACATCATCACATAGGTCGGCTAGATGTCCTCCCAACCATTAGGCACTTAGCCCCAGATGCTTCAACGCTGCCTATCTACTTAATCTGTAATGCCAACTAGTCCAAGCATGCTTCCGAAATACTCAAACTTCTTATTTGGAAGAGATGTTGTCAACATGTCAGCTACTTGTTCATCTGTTGGAATGTATTGTAGCTTCACAACCCCATCTTGCATCAAACTTCTAATATAGTGGTACTTATTATTAATATGCTTCGTCTTGACATGGAACACAGGGTCTTTAGACATCTTGATGCTGCTTTGATTATCACAATTTATCACTACAAGATCTTGTGGTCCTCTAAACAAATCTGATAGAAGCTTTCTTAAGCAGACTTCTTCTTTTCCTACTTCACATGCAACAACATATTCGACCTCAACACTACTTAAAGCAATTATATCTTGTTTTCTACTCATCCAAGAAATCATTGCGGATCCCAAATTGAAACTACCATCGGTAGTGCTTCTTCAATCTGTCTCATTGCCACCCCAATTAGAGTCGGTAAAACTTGTTAATCGAGTCTCCTTCCCATCATATTTTACGCAGTGATGAATAATTCGACATAAGTATCTCAAAATGTGCTAGTAATAGTTAATGTAAAATCCTAGGAATGAAACCCTAGGTGTATGTGCTTCCGTAGGATTGAAACCCTAGCTTGGTCAAAATTGTTGTATATCTAATTTTGAAGTTTGATGTTTGTATCTATGGTTTATGATAAAAACCTATTAAGAGATTGATATAGGTTTCTAGGGAATAATAATGAAACCCTAGATATGAAATGCTAGAATGCTAACTTGATTGTTGATATCCATGATTTAGTTTTATTGTTGAAATCTAGGTTTTGTGACAAAACCCTAGTAGAGGTTCCTATAAAAGTCTAAGATATAAAAGATGTAACCCTTGTTGATTGTGAACCTAACTAGGTTTTAGATGTCTAAAGCTTGATTGTTTTGATGCTCCCATTGTAATAACATGTTAACCCTATTTTGATAAATTTAATTTCATGCTTTTGTACTAGGTTGTATTTGTGGTTGAAGATTTGCAGGTACATAATCTTCAAGATGTTGAAGATATTGACCTACCTTGTAATTGAAGATGACTTGATAATAACAATGAGCATGATGGAAAGAGGGAGCTGTAAGAATGATGATGACATTAAAAATGGATAGATGACCTTGTTGCCATAGAAGGAGTGATGTTCGTGAAAGGTTGAAGTTTCTCCGATGATATGATGATACAGATAAAAGAGCTTGTATGGCTGGAAGAAAGAGGTTTCTGTTATAAAGAAGAAGCTTGGATAAAGAAAGGGTATATCTCCCCAGTTAAGAGGGAGGGCATATTGTGACAACTTTAAGACCTTGAAGAAAGAATGTGATTGAAGAATAGCTAAAGCACTATAAATGGTTGTTCATGATTAATGAAGTTATAAACAAGATATGTTCTGGAAGAAGTGCTGAGACTGAGTTTGGCGCTGCTAAAAAATTGAAGAAGGAAGCTTTCGATGAGATGTGTTGGATAATCTGATGATGCCCTAAGCAACCTCAAAATATTTGAGGACCTTGGAGGTTTGTGCTAACTTGTATATATTTGAAAGTTTGTTGCTAATTGGGGTTGTAACTGTACAGGCAGATCTCTCCATAAGAAGGTTCAACATTTTGGAAGCATGCTTGGATTGGTGGATATATCTAATTTAGTTATAGGGAGAGGTGAAGCATCTTGGTCTGCGTGCCTATATGATGCTTAGAAGGACATCTGGCCGACTTGTGATGATGTCTAGATCCCGAAGTAGGGAGGGTATCATTGGTCTTGTGGAGCTCTGACCTTGGATATGATACCTAGATATTTGTTGGTTGGTGTTAGAGGTGAAGCTTGATGGTACCTATAGTGGCAGAAGCTTGGAAAACACCTTAGTCCCTACTAGTTAGATACCTTGGTCAAGTATCTAATCTTTAACATTTGTCATTGCATATGCTATGACTCTTTGTAGAACATATCATTTTGAGTTCATCCTTGTACCTATAAATATGTATAATTATGAATACCTCCCTAGTTAAGAGGGAGTGTTGAAGAATGTAACTAGTGGCGGTCTTCATAATTGTATTTGAGTCATGATGTGTTGTATTCATCTAAAGAAAGAAAAAAGAAAATTTATAAAAATAAAAATTATTATTAAGCATGGTATTTCATGCTTTGCTTCTTTGTTTCTAGGTCAAAGCCTCCATTGAAGGCTTCTAGGTTTATGTTTTAAGCCAAAGTCAAAGTTATAGATCCTTTTGGGCTTTGCATGTTAAGAAATGAAATTATTTTGTTGTAATTGAGTCATCATTACCTCCACCATCAAGTTGGCCTACCCACAATACAAGGTGGCCTAATAGAAGAGCTTTGAACAACTATAAATAGCAATGAATTCAACCTATTTGAGACACTACCAAGACAAGTTTGATTTGTAGTTTGAATAGAAGAAAAAAGGAAGTGTGAAGAAGTTAAGAAGGAGGCTTTTATCATCACAATGAAGGGCTAATCACAACAAAGGAGGAAGAGACCTTTGAAAATCGAAATTTTCTATGTTTCTGCCACACGTGTGAAGGAGACTAAGATAATTGTAGGGTTGAAGATGTAGGCTGAGCTTCAGTACCGCAGAAAGGATTGAAACCCTTGTTGTCTTAAGTTGAAAAGCTGATTGACGTTATGACTAAAGTTTGACTTGGAGGTTGACTTGGTGGATGGAGGAAAATCTTTGTTTTGGTCAAAAAGGTCCTGGTTGTCTTAAATATATTTGAATCTACTGGTGGAAGAGTTTGATTGGATTTTCCCCTTCATAGGGGCTTGCCCCTGGCTGAGTGCCTTCATCTTGTGTTCTCCTGTTGTCTTTGCCATCTTCATAGTTTTTGGCAATTGTCTTGATGATGAAATTATAATAACAAAGAAGAAGTAATAACTAATCACAAGAAATTGTCAAGTAAAAGAGAAATCAAATCAATAAAAAACCATAATGCTGCCCTAATGGATTTCTCAATCGCTGGACCTCCATTAGTTGGTCACTTTGCCATGGTATCTTGCCTTGAAGTCATTCCCACTTTATTGTCACCGTTTTCACACACACCTATGGATTGATGGGCTAATTTGGGATGTGTCACTTCCCCTTTGGGTCTAGAAACACCTAATAGGTTTATCCATTTAGCCATCCCTAAGATAAGGAAGTAACTTGTTTCTGAGACTCAATCTAGTTAGGATATTTGAAAGTGAGCTTAGTGTGAAGTATTATAATGCCCTCAACATTAAGTATGGTCCATTATGATGCATGTATCGTTATTCTATCTGATAATTCTTGATTTTCACTTGATCTTAAGAGGGTTTTATCAAGTGGTTTCGTCATTTTCATCACAACAACAAAGGCTTTTTGAGATAATTTCCCTCCTTTCTTAGTAGCATTGCATAGCCATTTTACCAATTCTAGAGAGAGAATATGATCTTTTTGATAGAGTGTTGCCTATGCAGAGTAGAACATTGGGATGGATGGTCCCACATGATGCTTGACACTCCGAGGTGCCCCTAGATACTGAAACACTGAGCCCATGAAGCTTGGTGTTAGAGATATTAATGATGAGCCCAATGGACCTAGGATGTCTCTAGGTTGGCCTTCACACTATTTCATTGGCATTACTTGTTTTGTTCACACTATTTGATTGGCTATCTAAGTTTTGTTCATCATGGGTAGAAACGAGGTGCACTATCATGAGTGATGTATGGACAGATTGGAGGAATAGAACTTTAATAAATTTCCTTGTATTTTGTCCAGTAGGCACAATGTTTCTCAAATTAGTGGATCCCTCATACAAGGTTAAGATTGCCCAACTTATTTGCAAAATGATGGAGGAAGTCGTTCAAGAAGTGGGAGAAGAACATGTTGTACAAATTGTCACTGACACTGCAGTGAATTATATAGTCGTTGGTAGATTTTTTGAGCTTGGTCACCTCACTATTTTTTGGACCTCTTATGCTGCCCATTGCATAGATTTAATGCTTGAGGACATTGGTAAACTTCCTTGGATACATGAGGTTGTCGAGAAGGCAAAATCCATAACCAAATACCTGTATAATCACACTATTATCCTCAACACCATGAGAAAATACACTGAAGGTAAAGAAATTGTTCGACCTTTCGTGAGCAAATTTGCAACAAATTTCATATCTTTGCAATCTATGGTTGAGCAAAAGATAAATATGAAGAGGATGTTCTTGGGACTTGAGTGCATGGCATTTAAACATTCCAAGGCCCTTGAAGGCATTGCAATTGTTGCACTTGTGTTTAATGACAGTGTCTGAAAAGATGCCAAAGAGATTATTGCTGTGGCAGAGTCCCTTGTCAGAGTTCACAGGTACTTCAAGTCTTTTAACTTTTTCATTTTAAAATTTCATTTCAAGCTTCATTTCATTTTCAAAGTTTCATATTTCATTGAATTTGAAGGTTTGAACTCTCATGATGGTTGATGGCGACAAACCTGCTATGGGTAACATGTATGAGGTGATTGATCTCGCAAAGGGGGCCATCAAAAGAAGATATGGGGATGAGGAGGCCATGTATATGCCGCTTTGGGATGTTATTGATGCACGTTGGGATAGGAAATTGCATTGCCCCTTACATGCTGTTGGGTACTTCTTAAACCCACAATATTTTTATGATAAGAACGATTTAATGAGGATGGGGAGGTTGGCAGATGACTTATGATATGCATTTAAAGGTGCTTCCCTCATCAAGAAGTTCAAAGCTGTGTCAGAGTATAGGGCATCGACCAAATTGTTTGGCTATACTAGTGCTATACAAGAAAGGACTAAGATGTTGCCAAGAACCCTTGGAATCTTGAAGGCTATATAAATTCATGAAATTTGTTTATTTGTCTATTAAATGTTTTACTAAATTTTGTCGTGTTTTTAGTATTTATCATCTTTGATTTGTACTTAATACTTCCTATTCATGAACCCTTGCCACTTGCTAGGTCTTTGGTGGCAAAACTTTAGTAGTGATATGCCATATTTGAAGAGATTTGCTACTCAAATTTTAAACCACTCATGCAGTGCTTCAGGTTGTGAGCACAATTGAAGCATGTTTGAGAAAATACATTCTAAGAGCTGATTGACTCAAAAGTGCTTAAATGACCTTGTATTTGTTCATTAAAATTTACGACTTCACAACAAGAAAATACTAGGTGAGAGTCGAGACACGAAGCCTTGAGGAGAAAAAGGCTTGGGTCATGCATAATTGCATTTGAATTTGAAGGTTTCATAATTTGATTTGCATTTTGAAGTTCAAACTTTAATTCACATTTTCATGTTTCACGTTAACGATAGGGTTGGATCATTCACAAATCGACCTTGAAGATGTTGGACATTGGATAAACGAACTCTCCCCGTGTGTTTCGCGACATGGACTAACCGCCTCTCGTGGATCCTCATCTCTGGTGATGTGGTCATTGGCAAACACCTGAGGGTTTTGGTTTAACGATAATTGTGATTTCCAACAAGTGGTATCAGAGCTAGGTTACGAGTTCGATACAATTGTTGGACATTGGATAAACCAGTGCTCCTCTTGTGCTTTGCAACATGGACTAATTGCCTCTCGTAGATCTTTATCTCTGGCGATGTGATCGTTGACTAACACTTGGGGGTTTTGGTTTAACAACAATCGTGATTTCCAACAGAAGAGATAGATCTGCATACCAAAAATGCAACAGATTGGGTCCAATCGGAGTAGGCTCCTCTTGTAAGTCTAGATGACTTGGAGAATTTTGAGAGTCAAACAATTGAAGGAGTGGGAGAAGTCGCTTCTAGTTCTCACACTTAGAGTCTTAGTTACTGATTAGTGTGCAATATGTTGTAAACTTTAGAAGGAAATGCTTCTAGTTCTATGTAGTCACTAGTTAGGAGTCATGACTTAGTGCTTTAGATCATGTTTGAACTCAGAACATATATGAGATACTTATTCATTCATGATATTTTGGACTCTATTAATATTATGCATTGTTTGGACATGGCTTTATTGAGTATCAATGAAAAATGTTTTTTTTTTAAAATTCAATATATGTGTATGTCTTTATTTATTGAATTCACCGATTGTTTCCCAATTTTTTCTTAATCCTATTAAAACTATTTGCTCTTTTGCCTCACCGATTTATTGCCGATTCCGAGTTTGGTAACATTGCTTTATAGACATGCCCATGATTTAGGAGCTACATGTTGGAGTATGGAGCACTCATTAGTCCACATGACACGTGGGAATTTATGGCATTTTTTGTTGTGTTTTTTAGCATTGAGGTTGGCTTGTAACCTCTATCTCTTAGAAAACTTTTAATTTGGGCTTCCTTACTCGTATTATTGTGGAAATGAATGGGATGAGTCTCATATAAATAGACTCCCCTCATTTCATTTTCTCATCATCACACACTACATTCTTTTCCTCATTGAGAGAGTGCAAGCTAGTATTTTCTGCTACTATGGGTAGGATGTAATTTTTTGGTGATGCAATTTTCTTGAGGATTCAATTTTTGCATGGAGATGTTATTCTAGGATTGAAAGGTTCAAAGAAGTGCCTTTTGTGGAGAATTTTCTAAGTTAATTTCTTATCACTGATATTTTGCATGTTGAATGTTTGGAGTAGGGTTTGTCTTGTGCCATGACTAAACGCCTAATTATTGTTGGTATTTTGTTGCATCATTGCATGTAAAAAACTTCTCTTAAAGCCCTATAGGGAGACTCTTAATATGCAACCCCTATATTTAATTTCTCCCCTCACAAGAATAATAGTTAAGGTTTTAAAAGAGGATGTCCTAGCCAAGCCCCCTTACTCCATCAAGGTATTTCCCATGAAGTTTAATCCTAAAGAGTCCATTAAACCCTAGTAGGAAAAGGTACTAATCTTTGGTGTGTCAATCATCCATAAAACTTTTGAGTTTTATCATCCTTTTCTCTCTCCTAGATATCTAAGGCAACCGTTAGGGTTTCTAGGGCTGATTTATGCATTAAAGTGAGTTTTGTGTGGATGAATGTGGCTAATAAATTAGGATTGCATCTATAATTTGTTTAAACGTGACATCTAGCATTGCCCATGGTGGTACCATCCTAAATAGGGCTGATGTCACCTTTTTTCTTTTATGTGTGCATAATAGCCATAGAAATAACTTTCTTGTTGGAATTTCTAAGTTTAACTGTTAGAAACCCTTCATGTACTTTACTGATTTATTCCTACCTACTTGTTCTGTGAATTAACAAGTTATTTACCATGTAAACACTAGAAATAAATACAAGCACATGCTCAACACATTATAGATCATCAACTGCAGGAAACAAAACAAGCACACAAGTGGCACCGTTGTTTTTGGACTAGTGTCCCCGAAAACACCCAATGTGGGAAAACCGGTGCAACTATATGAGGGTTTTATTATTATGCAGTTTCTGAACACAATTAGGGTGCCAAAAACCGGCTCACCCAACACAGAATAATCTCGGTAGTAGTACCTCTCAGTCAGAGACAGATGTTCTAGCTGAAACCCCGGATAATCACTCCGACAGCGTCACAGCGCCAATCTGCCCCACGAAACCCCAACGTCAGCCTCTAGGGACAGTGCCAGCCCATTCTGGCCCAACGTTTGCCCAACATCACTCTAACTCGGCTTGCGTCAGCCTCTGGAGGCATTGCGTCAGCCCTTTGGCCCTCTACGTCACCCACGTTGGTCCTCTGAGGCATTGCACAACTTCTGGCTGCCTCTGCGTGAACCCTGACTGGGTCTGCGTGAACCCCTGGCTGGTTCTGGGTCCCTTACTCTCGGCTACTGCGTTGATCCTCCTGGTGCTATCTCTGCCTCTCTGCTTCTATATTCACTGCCCCTCAGCTGCAATTCTGATCACTCTCTCGACTTCCTCAGCAAACCCAGCCCCAGAAAGTCGAAATGTTGATCAACACAGTGTGTTCTCCAAGTGACCCTCAAGCCTCCTCTTATACTTTTCTTGTTGATAAATCAATGACCGAGATTAAGTCCCTAATCAACGGCTAAGATTAGATCTGACTTGATCCATGACTTTTGGACCATTCTAACACAATTTAACATTAATTCACATTAATATTTTATTTTCTCTAAGTTTAGACTTTGGGACTCCATTAAAAATATTAATTATTTTAATATCTCCCAAAATGTTTAGAATCTGCCCAAACCCTTTGTGGGTGTTGGAGATCTCATGTGCCTTAGCCTCTCCACCAATTTTCGTGGCTAGAGCACATTCGATGCTACCCCAAATAAACACTCCCTCTTAGCGAGGACTATGCTCTAGCAGTACTCCTCACTGAGTATCACCTTGATCATCCGGCATTGGTCCCTGTGCTAATGCTAGCCCTGCTGCCCATCATCTGCACTGTTGCATCCTGTACTGCTACCCATGGCCTTGCCACTGCCACTGCTGCATCCTACTGCAACTCCCTCTCATCCTGTTGCATCGTGCTGCCCATAACACTGTCACTGCTAATTGATGCACTGCAACCCAGTTACCGAGAAGTAAGTAACTGATCTCCCAACTCTGACATCTCTGTCAGGCTAGAGACACCCATGATGCTGAAGCTCCTTCTGTCGCTGACAAGTGCTTCCTCTTTGACCTCTACGCTGCTGCAACTATTCCATGCATCTTGCACCGTTGCACACCTCTCTGTGCCATCTTGCACTTGGTGCAACACTCCCGTGCTTCTTGTACTACTACCTCATGCTGTCCTGGGAATCCTGCACTGTAGCTTCCTTTGTCTCTCCATCCGCATTCGTCTCTACTGACATCCACCATTACTGCTACTCCTCTTCGGGGCTCCCATAGCAAGGTCTAATCCAAGAGTTTGGGTACCTTGAGGGTCCTGCCCCTCTTCGCCTATAGTCCGTTTGACTACAGCTCGATGTCTCCCCTCTTCCGCTGAAGTGGTGTGTGTGCACTCATGGCATAGTCATCATCTATCTCCACTTCCTTCTCTACCCTTGCAGGCACAAACATGGTCTCGGAGGCCTTTCCCTTGCTCTTCTTCCTTGCACACTGGGTTGCATAATGACTCAGCTCCCCATAGTGGAAGCATTTGACCTTTGAGAAGTCATTCTTCTTTCGTTTTTCCTGCTTTCCCTCAGATGCTAGGGCATCATCCACCTCCTCCTCCTCCTTGATCCCCTTGCTGCTGCTTCCCGCCTTGCTTAGCCTTCTGATCTCTTCTTGCCGAAGAGCCGCCGACATTTCCTCCCAATCTGGAAGGGTTGCCCTGCCTAGTATGCTCTGGACAAACACTTCCCAGTCTTCTGAGACTGCGTTCAGGGCTGTTCTCACCATCAATTCTTGATCTGGTGTGGACCCTATGGAAGTCAGTTAATCCCACATCTCCTTCAATCGATCGAGGGAGATGTCGATCTGTTCTCCCTTTTGCATTTGGTATGACCGCAACTGATTTTCTAGTAACATCCTTCTCTGCATAGAAGTATGCTGGTACAATTTCTTTAGGGCCTCCCACATCTCATTTGCCGTGTCCTTTTCGGCAATATGTGATACTACATGGTCCTTGACCTCGTCAAGAATGATGCTCTTGGCCCTTGCCATTGCCTCCTCGTACTTGTCGTTATCAACTGGGTCAATTGGGATTGCTATCGTCCTCAAGGCGAAGTGCTTGACACGATTCCTGTCTAGAACGGATAAGATTCTGGCCTTCCAGACTACGAAGTTTGAGGCTCCGTCTAGTTTGTCCTGGTCTCTTACTCAATTCACTGCCATCTCGCTGCTCCTCTACTTCCCTCTTGGAAGTTCTTGGTGTGACTCCCTCTGAGCCTTGATTTCCCTCCTGGAAACCCTTCTGCCAATGTCGATATGCCCCCACTCTGATCGTTAGTGCAGCTGCACCACTGACCCAGATTTCTCGGCTAGAAATCCTCGTTTGCAACTCCCTCCTCCTTGGCCTTGCCTTGTTAGGTACTGTTTTGACTACAGTACACGACCAACTCCACTCTGCAACTTACCCACAGCGTCTTAAATGCCAGCAAATTGAAGGTTAGAGCTCCTAGGCTCTGCGTAGTTAGGCACTGGTTGAAATTCTCCCCTAGCCAACTGTTAAAATTGGCAACCAGGGCAAAACTTCATGTGGGTCATCTTATTCATGGCTGATAATATTTTTATTAGATTCCTCTCGTTGAGAGGTGTAGGATTGATATAAAGATCATCCGATTCCGATAAGTATTCATGGAGATATG